>JAQIWG010001348.1:0-24996 GCA_034695025.1 Chamaedrilus cognettii
CCCCCCCCCCCCCCCCCCCCCCCCCCCCCCCCCCAAGCACAAGCGGCCAATGTTAACTCTTCTGAGAGCAGGGGAGCAAAGACCCCCGGCAGGAGGGTAACTGCCCCCCCACGCTTTGCCCCAGAGTACCTGTCCCGCTGGAAGGGGTGGCAGATGGCAATGTAGCGCTCGACGGTGAACGCCAACACAAGCAGGGGACTGAGGTACTGCGAGGAGTAGAACAACACGGGGAACAGCTGGCACCAGACTGGCACGTGCCACGTGTTGATGCCCCACAGCGTCTGCAGCTCGAATATGAGGTGCATGATGAGGAAGACAAAGTCGTCGATGGCCAGCGCGGCGAGGTAGCACCCTGACGAGGGGCGCATCCGGCGCTGGATCCACACGAGGAAGGCGAGCAGGTTCCCCGGGAATCCGATGATGTACCAGACGGGTGTGACGTATTGGTCGATGACGGAGATGGCGGGGCGGTACGCGTAGAGGAGCTCGTTCTCCGCGTACCGTTCCGAGACCGGAAGTAGAGGCGGCCGCGTGCCGTTGAACGACGCGTTGGTCCACCAGCTGGCGTTGGCAGTGGCGCATGAGACTTGTTCCATTATGACAGCCCGTCTGGCAACAAACGGAAAGAAGTGATTAGGTCTACTACACTGTCGATTCTATTGCCAAATTATTGTTTGTCCCTAATAACAATACCTACATGTACAATTTTGTACATGTTAAATTACTAAATTAAACGTACTATTATGAAATTTAAATTTTCTTCACGGGTAATGCACACTGCACAGTAGTGGCTGATTGTATACGCGCAGTCATTATTCTCAGCTTATAGCTTTAATTGTTTTAATTTATTGCGAATGTGCTATAGGCTAGACGTTAGTTGAGAGGAGAGATTTAGGGCAATAGTTTAAACTGTTTTAATGCATAAGCCAGCATTGATCACCTAGGGGCCTATATACGAGCTCTCGTATATATATGTCCAACGAAAAATAGGGGATATGTCCACGCGTTCTTTCCATATCGGCAGAATCGTTTATTAATCAATTGACTCAATTAAGATAGGCCTACACTGTAGGTCCATTAAGAATTAAGCCACGAAGAACAATGTTGTTCATGACGCATTAACATTCTAAAAGAACGATCGCTGCGTCGACTATGGATCAGAAACTTAGTCATGAACGCATGAAGCCACCGTCCTCACTGGTCTAAATCACTTATTAATACCTCATTGGTTTTGCTGCATTATAGTGAAGCAAATTGATGAAAAAGGCTTCAAAATAGCGCCATGCCAGACAGATTCGCCGAGGCTCGCAGCGTGTCGAGGAGGAGGGTGGAGTGGATGTTTTTGCTAAGCAACGTCGTGAAGTCGCAAAATTAAAAAGTCGCAGTCGCAAAGTCCCCGTCGGAAAGTCGCAGTCGCAAAGTACAACTAAAATTTCCAACTAGGGATTAAAAGCCAATTGGTTTGACTTAGGAGAACCCAGTCGAAAACTTTCACCTTGAGGACGTCAAGTGGAATTTGAGCGAAAAGAACAATCTCAAACCTATGGCCCTTCCGGCATTTATCCATCATCATGTATCACATAACGGAACTCACAGCTAGTAACCGGCTATCAGTGACCTATGATTGTTCAAGAGGTATTGACCGTGAGAGATTATAGCGACTTGTGGTGTCAAACGTCACCTCACAAAATCCACGAAACGGATAAGCCTTCCTACTCTTTGAGTTCTCACTACACTCAGAAATTTGTATAGTTGCACGATATTTAGGTCAGGTTATGTGTTGTAACCAATGTTCGCTCTATGAATACATGTACAGTATTGCTCAAAAGTTTGAGCCCACTGACCAATTTATCAACTTTGTTCGTTTGCTTGAAAAAAGCAAACTTTTCTCTTTTGATCTGATCACAGAGACATTCAAAAGTACGTTGAAATTATTTTTTTGTGTAATTGATGCCTGATAAATATAGTTGGAATTTAACCTTGAACGGTTTACTTCGATTTACTTCGATTTTGTCCGGTGGGCTCAAACTTTTGAGCAATACTGTATGTGTGGCTATTGAGTACAGAGCAAATAACGTAAAGTGTATTTCGCTTCTGGCAGAAAACGCGAGCTGTGGAAAGGGGGAGGGGGTGTATTCATACTTCATGGTCACCACTAAAAATCGGTCCGTATATATTTTGATGTGTATAATCGCCGTGGTCTTCTCTGCATTGCGCTGCTAAATCAGTTCTATTAACTCAATGCGGTGCTAATTCTCTGCAAGTGTCCAGAACAGCCCTGCAACATGTAAGGAGGTGCGCCTTGGCGCAGCAACTTAAAAGGGAACACTGTAGTGTAAACGACGGGAATCTATTGACGAAATCAATCGCGTCTTTCCGGATGGCGATGTCTGCCTAATGGCGTTACTGTAATCACATCAAATCTCTAGCAGAGCCATAAAATTCGAAAAATTTAAACTGACCGTCGGCTGAATTAGCTTTTAGTTGATTGAACATTCAACATACACTGTAGCCAGCCTTGAATAAATAAATTTTATTCAAGCGCATTCAACAATGCAGTTTGACAAACAGTGACTTGAAATACATGTACAGGCATGACATGCATTTTATTCAGCTATTATTGTTTATTCCGCTTTATTGCTGGCTCTGGGTGCCGATGCAGCCAGAGCACGCATGCCGATCATTACAACAAGTCTTCACAACAATTTTTTGGGAGTAGCCGCGCAAATAGAAAAAGACGGCACGAAAAAAAATCCGATGCGAAAAAAAACAACACGTAAAGAATTCGAGTTCTTTACTACTTTTCTTCTTGTATAATTTCAAGATCGACCATAAGTCCATGACTTCAACTTTAACTTCAACGTTTCCAATGCACTCCACCCCATTCGATGATTATTTGCAAGGCTGACGAAATTAAGCATCTTTGCCAAGAGTGCACGTAGTGACGCAAAATCTTTTGTCGCGGCCGAGTTTCGAACCGACTCTCTGCAACACTCGCAATCCGAAGTCCGCGACTTAGACCACTCGGCCACAACGCTTCGCCAATAACTGTTGACCGTAGTGAGGAGGCTATTATTGCTTGTCGCAATAATAGTGATTAAATGAATACAATATGCACATTAGTAGAATCCACGAAGTAATGATTCATAGAAGTTAAGCGTGCGCTCGATGAGGGTGAAAAATTAAATCTAGAATCAAATCCTCGCCAAATAAAATTAATTAAGTTCCTCAATGCGACAAATTGCAACCATGCATCACGCGATTCAAGTTCACGACGTCCTGCCGTGTAATTGACATCATTTTATACCACACAACTGTGGCAGAGACAACAATTCTGGAAGAGCATCCGCAGCATAAGATCAACGTCAAACTGACTCAAATGTTGAGTTGGGTTAATGTGGCATTGATGTCATTGATTATAGTCTATTATGCTAGCATCATGCAGTATCGTCCGTTGCAGTATCGTCCGTTGCAGTATCGTCTGTTGCAGTATCGTCCGTTGGCAAATTTACAATGTATATCTTCTGTTCTATTTTGACACATTTGATCACGATACACCCGTATTTTAACATAAACGCTTACTACAATATATATTATATAGTTAGCATTGATGTTAGTCTGTAGCTGCGTAATTTCTCCAGCGTGTGAGTTTCTGTTTGTAAGGCTTGGACAGACTCTAACTTATTCCTCTGAGCTGTTGTCCTATACATCGGAGGCTTAAATGTGGTCAAAATTTACCTCACTTCAACATATTCATGGCGGGACTCACTGAAAGCCAGGCGAACCCAGCCTAAACATGTGCTTTTGATGTCATCAGGACTCAGCATATTTCAACACGTATAAACACAACCAAGGATTCTGTGAGAATTATTTTCTCATGAGAGTCGCCAATCATTATACATCACGTCACCACAAAAACTGAATCTCGCTAACAGCGCCTCGCGATAACGAGTATTGGCCATCAGTCGCTTATCGTCGCGGTTTTATTTTTGCTCTTCGCTCTCGTCTGGCTTCGCCGCCAATATATAGGCTAGCCTGTCCAAGGTTGCTGAGTGCATTCGCCTCTCTCACTCACTAAGTCATCATGTAGTGTTATCAGTGAAGGCTCCTGGCATGCTTTTCGGGGGGGTTTAAGAGCTTTTTGTAGGAGTCTTATCCCCCCCCCCTCCGCCCCATATAAAGTTTGTCCATGTAAGCTCGTCGAAAGGAGAATCTCACAACCGGGGGGAGGGGCGGGAGTCGTAGAAGTTTTTTAATCTAAGCACATTCTGATCATCATTTAATTCTGCCCCGACCCCTAATCCCGCCTCCTATAGCCGACTCTGTGATGCATCGCTCTTGGAGTGGCAATGCATCACTTATATTGGCAAAAACGAATGGGACTTGAAGGCACCTGACGTTCAAAAACCCTCGCGCAAAATGTTGCAAGCCAGTAAAAAATTTGCACTTGAATGGTCTAAGTAGCCTAATCTTAAGTAAAAGTATGATTTATAGCCTAACCGTTTAAGTGAAAGGCTAATAAGTTGTAAAGCACTGCAGGCTCAACCATTTTGCGCATCCCTTAACAAGGATGAAATGTATTGGCTATTCCGCAGAACAACGACTTGTTCTCGAACAAATGCGCCAGTAGACACAGCCTATGTGGCAATTGCTCTTTGTCTGCCAATCAAGCGTCGGATACGTCACTGTGAAACTGTTTCAACGAGCGTCAGCGGCAGATATTGATTTATGGCCGATTGGTCGATAAATCGATGAGCACTCGGGGTAACTGCAAGGGCTGTCAGAAACAATGGTCACGTGATTGATGAATGCTCGGACACGTGACCGTCGATTTGGATAGGTTAAATGACGGGGGAAGGAGTCAGTGGGTTGCATCGTAGCCTAGTCTACTACAGAACACGTGCAGGCGTTTGGATATGCGGATCTTCAGTGTTAGGCTATCGTGGCGAGTAACAGAGTACGGTGCCTGGTCTGGATGCGAGCATCCATGAGATTAAATAGTCATCATACCCAAGGTTAATCAGATATTGATATTCCTGAATAGAAAATCTCCAATGGAATACACAATTCCACCAACGTCAGACTTTTGATAGGTAAAATGTGTCTTGTAGGCCTAATTCTGTTTAAGACAAATGTTTGAACGGAACCTTCACAATATCGTAAACCCTTGGTGTGTACTCCAGCCAGATTTAAATCTGCTCTATCTGCTGTTATTGTTTAGGGTTGCCTTTATTTATCAAATCGCGTGCTGCTAGTTTTCGACATAACACTTTGCCTAGCCCATGCAAGCTAAATCAAATCCAAGTAAAAGCTTGGATTCGAATCCTTCTAACCCACCGCCAGAAATCGCAGACCTGACGTAGGCTCAGAGACTAAGTTCATTTCACGCTACGCTAGCGCGAGATGTATCGAATTGCCGAGTCATTCACCCGAGCTAACCAACTGGAAAAAATCCAATCGACGTTCGTATTCATGATTTTGGAAAAGCAGCGAGCGCTATTTGGTTAGTCAAATCTGAACTTACGTTCGGAGTTTCATCCAACATAAGCGACTACGCTCGTCTCTCCTGGGCCTAGCGTTCGAAGGGGTTTTTGGATTACCGTAATTTGTGGTAATCTGAGATCGGTAATTTACGGTAATCTACCATAGATTACGGTAGTTTATAATACATTATTGATTAGGTTATTTAATCTGATTTTATTCTTATAAAAAAGATTTTGGCATGAAATGCAGTTTAAATGCATCCCATGACGGCAACCTTGCTCGTTTCGTTGAAAACATGGTTGTTTCTTACGGATAGTACTTTGGTGTAGAATAATAGCACGATTTCGAAATTTTATTTTATATTTCGAATCATTCTGTAGTTTGCCGGTCAGAAATTTGCGTAGTTAGATTATCACTGATTACCATATATATATATAGTTTACCGGTAATTTAAGAATAGATTACCGGTAATCAAAATATTTTCAGTTTACTGGTAATTTTCGATCGCTACTCCCGGCACATGTAGATATGCCATCCGAGTACCGACCATGCAACTTGTAACTTGCACATGGACTAACAGAACAGTTACTTGCATTCGACTATTTTATCGGGGTTCAATGGCCTTGTACATGTAGTCTAAGCTCTCCCATGCAAGGTTTTTATCTCAGTCGTGTTATATTTTTGATCCTCATAATATTATCGGCGAATTAGGTAGAATACTGAGAAGATAATCAATAAATACAAATAAAAAGATAATCAATAAATACAAATAAAAAGATAATCAATAAACACAAATAAAAAGATAATCAATAAATACAAATAAAATGCGTAGAAGCATACTGAAACTAAGCGAGTTATCGTCCTATGTCATTTCATGTACATTGTCGAACTATCACTGACTAATCAATATTCAATCGTTAATTGAAGCGGTGAAACCATTGTACGCTCGATTTTACACGTTATAGGCCTATGGGTTCTATTTAACTTTTTCATTCCCGATCAGCCATCTCGCGTGAAACAATCAGTTTTTTCGCCGATGGACTACATAACTCTACACGTGTCACATGCAAATTGCTTATGTAATTATATAGGCACACACGTATGATTATGCGTGTAATCATTGTAATCAGTGTAATCATCCTGTAACCGCATCCTAATGTAATTACGCGCAGTTTGCTTTGCGTACTCTTCAACACCAGGCGTATTACGATACCATGCAACAAACAGTATTACAGGACATCGGAAGCGACTTTTTACGTGCCTCGTACGGCACTTTGAAGACGGATCGTAGGAGACACCAAGTTTGAAATGTGGCGATGAGGTTTATCTCTACCTCACGCGAGTAGGTCAAACGCATTTAACACAAATCTTCTTTTGAATGCTGATGAGCAGCCTCGGTGTGCTTCGTGTCAGTGTTCGCTGCAGTGGAGCATACAATTCTGCGTGTGCGGAATTTGCCAGAATTTACTCTACATGCGTATACAGACACACATGTACTTTGATGTTGGCTTTTTAACGATCCTTTTTAAAAGCAGTATTCCTGTTTTAAAAGTTACAAAAATACAACCAGTTACAACCGTACATGTACAACATTATTTGGGTTTGAATACACGCTTAATAATTGCATTATGTATAAAATCAGCCACGTAAGATTAAATTTGTAAACATTTTGCCATTTAGTCCAAGTCATTTGATAAGTACATTGTTTAGCATATTATCTGCCGATGTTAATACTGTTTGGTAGCCTAACATAACTAGTTTGCTTTTTACAATAATGCTCTTTAGATTGCATTTCTAGTCTGAACTCTCATGGATTTACACCTTTTGTGGATGTAGCCTACAAATAATTGCTACATAAGTTGCATGCATTTAGTGTTAGCCTTCGCCGGTCTTTCCTATTCTACTTGGCTGTGCGATATTGTTGTATGTTTTCTACCGCCTTCGTGGCGAATAGAGTTCTATATAATTATGGTATAAAATCAACGATGTTTTATCAGGGTTCGGGTTAAAGTTTTTTGGGTTTAAATAAACGACTCGTGAACGCTTGATATCAAATACTTACCTGCAATAGTTTACGATTGGCCTGCTGTAATATGTCACTTAATATTTTAGGTACTGTTAGTCACTCAACTCTGGCCAATGTTGCAAAGAAGGATACCAATGACTGCAATGGCCGTTCTGCGAAATTATGATCGCTCTCCTGCAAATGGCGCACTCGGCGCGACCAATCGCTCAAACTCAGACCGGGCGCATAATCATTGCGTTTTAATCTCGAGCGTCGATTGGAGTACATTGATCGCGCCAAGGTGTGCTACGAATCCATTTGCGCGCCCCCATCGCGCCTGAATACCGCACGGCGTCAACGTCGGACACAGGGGGGTCACGGGGCAATGCATATTCTTCACACTCTGCAGTCAAATAATTATTTCATCCTCCAGAACAGAGAGATTTACAAGTTCGAAATGGTTAACTCCCGCCCCGCGCATGTATAATTCGTGTAAATAAATTAAAATATGCCAAAATTTATGAAATTCCGGGGTAAACTCAGAAAAATAAGTAACCCAAAAATTTAAATTCACCCCTAACAGCGGCTTCAAAAATTCTGTTACCACCTACTCCTCCATCCCTCGGACACCCCCACCCGAACGATGAAGCGCCGAATCCGCCCCCGCGCGCGAGTTTTAAAAATGCAAACGAATGGAGCAGTTCTGCTATAAATGGATGTTAACCAAAAGGCCTAACCCTAAACCTAACGTAAATCTTGCCCTAAACCTAATCTAAACTCTACCCTAAACCTAGCCTTCAACGTAACCTAAATCAAAATATATATATTTTTTATTGTTCTATATGTAGAATTCCTGATCAGAATTTGCTTGCTTATTTCAAATTACGCCCTCCCTTCATCCAGGCCCGAAAAGCGTGAGCGATAATATAATAATTTGTGCGCTCGTCATAAAGCGTCAATCATCAATCAGCGTTCGCTGGCGTGACGCGAAATAATATTGGAGTAATCCATCTCTCGTCAGCCGCGCGGGGGCGGGAGGGGCGCTAGCTGGACTCGTTAATAGCAAGTGGCGAACGAATAACATCTAGTCAATCGCGACACCGGACTGGATTCTGTAAATGCGGAGTGGGCTTGAAAAATGCTCGAGTTCGATGATTTCTTGCTTTTAAATAAACGACTCGTGAACGCCTGATATAAAACAATTATTGCGATAGTTTAAGATTAGTCTGCTGTAGTATGTCATGTAACATTTAAGGTACTGTTAGTCTGCTACTGATAAATGAATTTATTAAACGTTTTAAAATAATTAACGTAAAAACATGGATGGATATAGCCTGCACAACAGCGGATTCATACACAGGCTTAATCAGGTCGAATGTATGTTTAATGAAAGTAACTTACAAGTTTCGACGAGCAAACAATTAAAGCTGTCATTGGCTTGCACGCAAATTCTGACAGTCACGACCAAATTTTATGAACCACGCGCCATCAAATCAAATCAAATAGATTTTATTGCAAACGCATACGTGTAGTAGGCTATCTAAACAGTTGAGTGATCACTGAGACCATAGTTCATGCAAATAGTGCTGTCACGGGCATGCAACAGTGAAAATTGTACGGAACTCTGCACTACTACTAACATTTTTATGGCACTGGGAAATTCGATGGATGGGTCTCAGCTAAATCCGATTCGTCGAAAAAAACCTAGTCCAAATCGCTGCCATGAGCCCACTAAAGATTCAAATTCGTATTATATCGAAAATGCAACCGCAGTGAAGTTGTCAATATAGTGAAATTAAGATATTTGACTAACCTCAGTGAACCAGTGGACTGGTGAACGAATGCAGTCGTTTCTATTTACAACGCTTTGTCAGACAGAAAGTAAGAGTTCATTCTGTTTCGGCTTGTTACGCAATCCATCGTACATCAGTGTAAGCCTATACCTACATGTACATGTAGCTCGATGAAGCTCTATAGCGCAATGTAGGTTTTTTCAGCTCTGTTTCGCCAAATCGTATATCTTTCGACCGTCCCATCTCATTAGGCTACAGTCGCTACACCTTCTTACGTGTATCGTCGTACCTTCGTAATTTTGAACCAAGGACTTTTTCAGGTCATTTTGACTATCGTTGATCAACTCAATAATCCCAGTCCTCGCGTTAACATTCCACCACGTTCAAAGCCCACGTTCATATCCGCGTAGCCCTGAGGGCGTTGCTTCTGCGTTGCTTCGGCAGCCTACCGTACAAACCGACTGGAAGCAGCAGCGTCGTGGTTAACGGTGGCTTCCGATAAAAGATCAGAAGACCTGGCAAATAGAGTCAATAGACAACAGGCGCTTCCATCTGCCCCGTCTCGTGTGTACGTGTGCATTATATCAAAGCGCAGACAGTCCAATATCGTGCGTCGATGTTTAGCCCGGGATATCGGCGGAGATGGATGGATTTCATCCCTTGTTCGGCTTCGCCGTTATTATGAAGCAAGTATATAATGCGAGCCTACGTATGTATGTATGTGTGTGTGTTCCGATAAATTCTTCTTCTTCGCCTGTGAGTTCAAGGACTTTGTGTACTAACGAAGGCTATTACAATCCGGTTTTGTACCTCGGCCTCGGCTTAATTACCAAGTGCAGAGCCGCTCCCCCCCTCTTAAGTCGTCTTTTACGACTCGCCCGGGGAGCTCTGAGCTGCAAATAAATTATTTGTTCCCAGACCTGCAGGGGTAGTGTACCGATATACGACATGACTGGGTTTTTTAATAGTCGGTCGTGCATGCATGAGCTGAACATCTCTTGGGTATTACATGGACATTAAGCACGTGCGGCAGCTATCAGCCTTGCTGCAGCTGTGCATGAGTTTATGCAACACTATGTGTGAATCAGTCAATAACTTCAGTAACACAGCCGAGTGTATGAATTCTCAAAACGATCAATCGTGTTATGCGTCAAAAAATGACATCAGCTGCATTTTTACGTAAGCCTAAACAACATTGATTGAAACACTAAGCTGAAATTATATACGCGCTGAGACCGATGAACACGGGAAACATAACAGAATTTCTCTCGCGCATTAACATCAAAATTAGCTTGACTCTATTTCTAAATGCGTTTCATGTGAGCCTCGGGAAAGTAAATTAGTATAACGGTACAGACGTTTTCATTTGACAACCGCGGAGTCAATTTCAGCTTGCACGAGTAGAGACCAAAGCAATTCGCATTGTATCCTAAATTTTTCAAACCGGTGACAACCGTTGCGGAGGTGTTTTGTAAAAAAAAGAGCACAGCGATGGATTCAAAGGGGCCGATGAGCGGTCGTCCCCAGCTTATCAGTTTTCTTTGCTGCAATTGATGATAGCGATGGTTTTATAGAAATGTTCACGTGAGATGCAAAGATACACCAAGCAGATTTCGTTTCTGTTTGTAGATTTTGTTTCTGTTTATGAATGACAAGCACAACAATCCAACAGATCAGATTTTGACTCGTATCTCATATTGCACTTTGTGTTTTGATATCTGAAGGTAAGAAGCCTTTCATTAGCGGTCACAATTTTCTCGTATGATTGCTTCAACATACGATAAAAATCATTACATTAAAAATGTATTCTGGCGTCTTGACTACGTGTGCAAATCCTAAAATCAAAAAGCTACTTGCAATGTGAAAAATATACTCAACCCGAATGCTTGAATTTGTGAAGTTTTGAGATCTTGATAGACCAAATACTGTAGAAACAATTAGTATCAAAGTTTTACTTCTGGTACTGATACTTTCTGATACTATTGCGTCAACTGTTTGATCAATGTTTGTGGAGTCACACATTAAGCTGCAAGGCTTATTCTGAAATAACACAAATTGTTCTGTGATAGTCTTAGTGACCATGATCAATAAAACTAATCACACGTTCAACCTTACTCAACTGCAATCAAAAATATTAACGAAACAGCTACAGTTAAAAGTTATCCAAGAGGCAATTCAGGAATAAATAGACGTCGTGCTGGCCAATTAATTTCAACATTGCTGCACTGCTTCAAGGTACTATTACATTGGTGATTAGATAAAACAACGCTGTGTATATACGAATTCAAGCTAAGGCGACGACGGTCTTTGGTCCTCGATGACACCTGACACATGGAACCTTTCTACGAAGAAAACCTCGGAATTGAACAACGAAGCGAATCAGCGTGTTATCCATCAGCCGCTACTTAACGCGCCAGGGGGAACCTACATTTCCTTTTCTTCAAGCGAACAGTGGGCATCGAATTTATGTTCCCGATGAAACCGACTCACAGAGGACGGCAACCTTGCTACCTTTGTCAGAATCAAAAGCAGATCCACGGGGCACTGAGGCCATGACACGACCCCCACTTTCGTCAAAGTAATTTTTGACCAGTAAAAAATGCAAAATGAAAAAAGCCAAAAAGCTTCTTAACTGGCCGTTGAAAATGAGATAAAAGTTGGTCATACGCTGAAAATTCATCCCTAAAAATTCACCCCTATAATGCATGCCATCCGATGTTCATCAGTTTCTCCAAGAAGAAGTTGCACACGTATATTGCATGGTGTTATGTCATTTAAATAACCCCTCCGACTTCGAAGGTTTGGATCCGGCCCTGGTTAGAATGAACTAACAAGATGGATGAAGAACTCGAGTCAATGGGGGAATAAATGAGGGCTGATGGAGAATTCAAGTTATATTCATTGTTTGACCACTAATCCCAATCTGAAAGCATTACCTTGGAGAGTCAATAGAAAATTCAAACGAATGGTAAGCTCTGTCGATGGTAAACAGAAACTAACTTTAAAACGATTTGCTGTTTACTTAGGCGAACTTCTGAGTGGCTTAGATGAATGCATGGATTGCCGCGGTTGACACAACTTTACCGGTCGTCAGTTCATAGCCATGCATTAAGTCTCTTTTTTAATCCTTAACATTATTCTACGGTTATAATTATTACAGTCGATTAGGCTAAATTATATGTGCTTATGCAAGCAGTCACGCTTGCTTGTGATTGCCATTGAATGCTGTTCATTGAAATTGAACAACGACGAGTATTTCGCTAAGCTGCTGGGCTGTTTATAGTTCATCGTGACAAAATAACAAATTATTGCGACACGCTCGTACGCGCAGCACGCCCCCTCGTTTGCGACTTGAAATCAAAAATACCTAACCGGTGACCGCGCCAGGTGAGATCGGTACATGTATTATGCAGCGCGTATTCTATCGGCATCATCGTTTCAAATTTCGATGAAGTTCGCCGAGTCGAACTCGCACTCACTAACTTGTCCATGTCTTACTTGTTGTCCATGCACTTACTCGTTTGACCGTGTAAGAATAAATAATTCGGTCCAGCTTATGCAGGTGTTCTGATATGTGTATCTTCAGATACAGATCATGCAACACATTGCGTAACGTTGCCCTCCTCCAAACACTGCAACACTGTAAGTGCTGACGGTACTGCGCGGCTGAGCCAACACACTCGCTAACGATAACGATCATAATAACTAGACAGAATTTTAGATTGTCAAGAAAGTCACTAGTCTTCCCAGCAGAGTATTTCGCGCATGATATGTGATATAATTATCTATTTAGGTATTTCGCGCAAAATACCTATTTGAGAACAAACATGCGCATCGCGTTGCAAGAGTGTTATTACTCCAGGTCATACGAGGCTACAATTGACGTAGTTAATCACCACTCCATCTTTCGCTCAACGAAACATTAGTCACTTTGATATTACATTACATGACCAGCAATACCTTTGAGCTCACTCAGAACTGGCCACCCTTCCGTCCTGAATAGATGATCATATCACAGACGATGGCTTCCATAATAATTGGTGACCATAAACGTACCAAAAATTCCGCCTCGATTCCGCAGGGAGTCGATGATGACGTATGCCTACATTCAAAACCCCCGACACCATTTCGCATTAAAACCCCCGACACCCGACCCACGACAAAAAAATGTGATCGCGCCGCTGGCTAGACCTAGTATATGCAGAATTGCTCAAGCTGTTCCGCAGTCGTCGCAAAGTGGCTGAGCTCCAACAGTTCTCGAGAGCAGCTCTGATGCGCGTATACAATACATACTCATTAACGACTCATAAAACCACGATGGGCATGCTATATGTAACTGAACACTCCAGCGAGTGCAGTGCATTTATTGTTTGTTTTTGTATTTTAGGGCCGTGTGTATCACACAAGGGCTATATACAGTCCGGTTTTGTGCAAGAGAGCCGGCACAGGAACCGGTCCCCCATTCTTTAGTCGCCTTTTACTTCAACTTCAACTTCAACTTTACTACTGAATTCCACCCTAATGTTTGCAGGGCTGGCGAAATTAAGCACCCTTGCCAAGGATGCGCTAAGTGACTCGAAAAGAGTGCACGAAGCGACTCGAAAATCTTTTGCCGCGGCCGGGGTTCGAACCGACTCTCTGCCACACTCGCAATCCGAAGTCCGCGACTTAGACAACTCAGCCACAACGCTTCGCTTACGACAAGCCCGGGAGCTCTGGGCTGCAGGCCAATTCTTTGTTGAAAACTCGGTTATAACCACTACCGAGTAGGCAATGCAGTAAAGGCCACCGAATAAAAAACCCACAATACAGTAGATTTATCTTAAGCATAAAAACAATAAAATAAGAATTTGTGATGATCGTGCGCATAATAATAATAATAATAATAATAATAATAATAATAATACTGCTAGGCTTGTAGTCCGTTTCGGCGTCGAAAGACGCCAGCGGGGGGGGACCTCATGCAATTTGAAAATTCGAGCATCTGCGAAAATGAATCTTTCTTAGAACCACATCACTAGCACAGATCTCGTATTTAAATAACGAACACAAGAAAAATATAATTTCTGGAAGAAAAAATTGCACTAAAAGTAAAATTGCATTGTACAACTTAAATTTTCTTACATTACGAGAAGCGCAACAAAGGCCTATTCAGATTTCCATGACATGTACAGGCTTTAAAACTGACAATCTTCACTGGCTCGAAACGTTTAAGTGACGGTCCACTTTTTTCGACATCCCTCGCACGGTGACGTGATGGCAGCTATAGACCACAGTCAAATAAACCCATTTTTAACAATGAGATTGCTGCCATCACGGAATGCTTCATGAAATTGGCATTCGGCGAAAAGCCGCTCGAGACAAGGATCCGGAGCAAAATTATCGAATTACCCCCGCTATTAACCGTGATCGCCACATAAAACAATAATAATCGAGACAGGAATACGGGAGACCGTATTTCATTCTCGTCCGACCTTCAACAACCGTAGATTAAGCTGCGCAATTGGTCGCGTTTTATAAAGACTCCATATTGCCATCTTACTCAACGGGTCGTAACATTAATACTGCCCGTTCCAGCCTATAATGCACGTCATGGATACTAAAGGTACGATCAACTTGTCAAAATATTATAGGCACTTTTGGGAGAATTACCGCAATAAGTTTGAGCAGCCTATTATCAGGTAGGCGCTGCGAGGTTTACGCAGATTGGTTTTCGTTCTCGCGTAAAGAAGCTGCGACGAGATTGGCAGACAAACGTAGACCAACGAAACCAGAACAGATGTGATTTGAATTGATGCCAATGTTTGGTCACACTTTCTATTATCTAAGCCAGACACTTTTCAAACAGGGCTTCTGTTAACTGACGTCGAGGCGTTTATGACGCCAGATAATTTGTCTTCGACGCCAAAAAAAGCGAACGCTTGGCGTCATATGACGCCGAACAAAATCGCACCACCGGGGTCACCAAACGGCAGATTTCAAAGGTCTCGGCATCACTGCAATTTAATTGCTTTTAAGCATATAAATTATAGCATGTTACATTTTAAGATATGTTATTACATTATAAGGTATGTTCCTTAAGGTACATACCTCATAATGTAATAACATACCTTATAGTGTACTAACATACCTTATAATGTAATAACATACCTTATAGTGTAATAACATATCTTATAATGTAATAACATACCTTATAATGTAATAACTTATTACATTATAAGGTATGTTATTACGCTATAAGGTATGTTATTACATTATAAGGTATGTTATTACTCTCATGGTTGCGCAGAACAAAATTAAGACCCTGGCGTCTACAAACGACAAAGCGACTGGCTCTTGGCGTTAGGACGCCAGAAGAAATAATCTAACAGAAACTCTGTTTTCAACCAGACACTAAGTACCATATCTATAGACTGACTTCCCATTGCTACATGTAGGCAAGGGGCGTAGCGTGGGGTGGGGGGCAGGGGGGGCATTGCCCCCCCCCCCCCCTGCTGGAATCTCTGTCCCCCCTGTTCCCAAAAAAGTTACTATTGGCTTATGGGCTTGCCCCCCATGCTCTTTGTAGAAATTAAGCCTTTGCTTCCCTGCTTGGTCTGAAAAATTTCTGTCAGCACCCCCCCTCCCCTCTCCGCTCGTGAGTTCAATTCGCGGAGAAAAGACAGAAATGTCGTGCAGTGAGTAGAGCGTCAAAATGTCTGCCCCCCGCTAAAATTGTTGCCCCACCTGCTAAGAATGGTCACGCTACGGCCCTGATGTAGCCTGTAAGCTTAGTCAGCTGACAGTTTTCGTTGAAAATAGGACTATTTTTTCGTTAAATAAATTCATATATAAACGCTTACCTGGTGCGAAATTCATCTCTACTGGTGGATCGTTTAATAACCGAAATGCAACGTATTGTAAGCTAATTAGCTTTTCGAAAAGTGCCTTTCGAAATCACGGCCTTTCGTACACTAGTCAAGTGGCCGGTGTACATGTAGTTAATATCTGCTATTCTTCTTCATCAAAAATTCGCACAGCGTTGAACAGAAACGAACATAATATAACATTAACATAGCAGTGCTTCAGTTTGTACCAAAATAATTTTAAATATTATTTCAGCATGTTGTAGGCCTATACCTACACCTATTGCATCCTACATGTAGTATCTCCGCCCAGCACGAGCGATACACGTGCACTGCTAAGTCTCGACAAGGAACACAACGTAGGTCAACTAGAACTATGCGCTTCTAAGAACAGTTATACAAAATGACACGAGTGTTGCACTCATAATCCGAATTACTCTTTAATTCTCCATTCCGTCGAGATCTGTCAGGACGACAACAATCCAAGCGGAACAAAAGACCATAAAATGCACGCTTTCGTCCGTTCGTCGCCTTGCAGTCTCGCTCTGTTTTATACACTGCATGGTGAAACAAACCCAGGGCCGTTACGGTAGGCGAAACTTCTTTCTGAGATTGGGTGGTAGTTTGAGAGGGTTCCCAGTAACGTACTCTCAAATTTACTGTGAAAAAATGATATATGCCTATCTTCTCGTGCAAAACTTATCAATACACGATTTTTAAAGCTATACTTGGCAATGTCAAGATTGATTCCTTTTTCCCAAGCTGTTTAACAAAAAAGTCAATTTTGACATTGCCATGTATAGCCTTGGAAATCGTGTGTGCTCAAATTGGAACAGTCTTCCAGAAGAAATCCTAACATCCAAAGAGTAATAATATTCTAAAAGAAGGTTAGACAGGCATCTGGGAAATAGAAGTGGCTTGAAATAAGCTGAATAAGAATATTCCCGGGCGCGCCGTTGTTGTAGGTTTGCCTGGTAAACATAATTATCGGGCATCAAGTATCAAGTATCAATTTAAATTAACAATACTTTTTTATTTTTGGAAGGTTGAGCACACAAACTCCCCACTCCATGCAGTCTACGGTCCAGAACAAAACAAACGCATTGACTCTCCTTGACAACTCACTTGCTTAGAGCAAGCTATGCCATTGCATTTGTGACATATTGAAAGACGTTGCAGAATTTTGCGGATCCGTACCCTGTTTTGTCAGGCTAGGTTACACGTCACTTATATACACGACGACCCGATGTCTTGACGCGTGTTGCAATAATTGTGCCTCACGTGTAGGCCTACAATAATTGTGCCTCACGTGTAGGCCTACAATAATTGTGCCTCACGTGTAGGCCTACAATAATACGCTAACACCAGTTTAAAGTTTTAAAGCGAAATACTGAATCGCGTATGAAATAGCTGACTTTCAATTCGATATACGTATATGTACATACAGTATTGCTCAAAAGTTTGAGCCCACCGGACAAAATCGAAGTAAACCGTTCAAGGTTAAATTCCAATTATATTTATCAGGCATCAATTACACAAAAAAATAATTACAACGTACTTAATTTTTTATAGTGACAACTGTGCTTAAAAACAAACGAACAAAGTTGATAAATTGGTCAGTGGGCTCAAACTTTTGAGCAATACTGTATATACTAGTGACCAAGACCAGCTTCGCTGGGTATTCCTATATCGGATCTTTTCTTTATCATGACTAATACAGTGCATTTCTTCATCAACTCAACCTCAGCATCGACCTATCGCTCATAGAGAGAAGATCCAATGTGAGACGACTCAGTGAAACGGGTCATTTCCGCTAGTATTGTAGATATCAGGCTTAATATTATACAACCGTCGACGCAAACGACGTTTTCAAAAGAAAGTTGGAACTTGTGTTTAAAAACAAAACGTGTAGCGTATCCTATGCGCTAGTTTGGCTGTGGACCCCTATGATGACCCAATATACAAAACTACATGTAGGCTATGATAGCCCCATGGAAACGGCGTACATTGTATAGCTGTTTCCATTTTCCCTTAAAATAATTTCCTTAAAATATAACTTTCTAGGCCTACGCGCTATTTATGTCATTTATGATGCAGATTGTGTGGGGCCCTAATCGACCACAAATCTTTTAATCAAAGAATTTTTAGTATTATATCTAGAATGGAACTCATCGACGCTGAGCGCCACACAAAAGAGCATTTTTAGAGGCAGCGTAATGGTAGAATTAGTTTAGGCTAACATTATTCTGCCAATGGCTCCGAAAATTAAGAGAAATCAGCTTGATTTTATAGACAGCCGTTAGGCAGGTATAGGCCTACACAACAGTTTATGCCATAATTTTGCTGCCTCACTGCCAGGGCCGTCAGACGGTAGGATACTCTGCCGCCTCTCTCCCTCCCGGGCCCCGAAAGTCCATCTTAGCTCCCCCCCCTGTCACTGCTGACCCAGTCTCCTGTGCTGAACTCACGACTCAAGACTGGTCAGAAAGTGGAAGGTGACCCCCCCCCCAAGAAAAACGATCCTTGTTGGTTGCGAAAAAAAATTGTGAGCCCCCCCCTCCCCCCGCTTGTGAGATCGGCACCCAAGGGTTTCGTCGCCCCCACCGTGGCTAAGCCCCTGCCGCCCTGCCGACCTTCTTAACTTTGAGAGCGTGGTTGAGCCCTTGCATGCATGCACAGTAGGCCCTAAGCCTTTACACTCATAATTGCAATTATGCAGACGCGTCGCAGCTAACCATGCATAAGAACCATTCTCGTATCAACCATTAAAGCCGTAACCTACAGAATAACACGTCACGTCACAGCCATTCTCGTCGGCCCTTCTCGTCGTCCCGCCCGCCTGCCTGCCCGTCCGTCCGTCCATACAAACATTCAAGCTTATAAATTAAGATAGGCTACATGTTTCGCTAATCCCAGTCAGGTACTTGTCTGCTATACGACCACCAAATTTTTTTATTTTTATTCTATGTAAAAATTGTAATGACGAAGTGAATTTCAAAAATTCAAATTCATTCAGGTTCTAGGGTTAGGGTTAGGGTTAGGGTTAGGGTTAGGGTTAGGTTCCATATGCTATTCTATACTATGTTGTCGTTTTGGTGGTCGTATAACAGACAAGTACCCCCAGCCACTACAAGGGCTTATATATACGATATACAATATACGGCTTAAAATCATAATGCGCTTCACGCGACAGAGTTTGGCGGCTGGCTAAAGGCGCGCTCCGTGGGAGGTCTGCAAGGCTATAGTCACCACAACCCCCCACACTAATATTTTTAGTAGACATTATTTGGCGCCGTACAATGCAAATGATGCTGAGGCAAAGGAAAGAATCAAGTTCTACACGCAATCGGGACCGCTGACCCTGAGCCTCTGTTAGACCATCAAAATCTTGAAAGTCAAAGTTTCGATATCCTAACAGAAATGAGAATTTACGCTTAAATTTTTCGATTTGCTCTTCCGGCCTTCCCTTCATATTCAACAAATATTTTGCTCGTGCTTAGAGTTTGAGCCTAGATCCAGTTGCAGCGCGACATTGCGTAGTATGCTGATGCGTACTCTCACAGCACAAAATGTCCCAGCGTCACGGCCGTTTCCGCTGAGAGCCCATTACAGGCGTTACGACCCTACAGCTGGCTATCTAACGAAGGCACTATTTGCGAGCAAACCGATTATGCGGCCACAGCGGGGTCTGGATTACAACGACTGGAATCTATAAATAAACCACTGAGTGGTCTGAACCTGTTGGACTACAACGTGAGAAGAGATATCTCGCGAAAAGCTCAACGATATGAATTTTTGGTGGCCGAAATACTCCCACAAGCTCACCAGACATAAAACCTACACGCGCCAACATTTATGATCTTTATTGCATTTGAAAGGCAGGCTAGATGGTGTTATGTTCAAAATATTTACAAGTTTTGAAATAGCTAGCGTATAATCGGTCAATTCATCGATCGGTTAGCCTGCACGAAAGGTCTACAATAATGAGACTCAAAGAGCCTCGCAATCATCACAGTTCTAGATAAAATTGTAGGCTAAACTTGTAAAGTGTATAAAATTGTAGGCTAAACTTGTAAAGCTACATGTGGGCCAACTTTACACTCGATTCGCTACCTCCACAATACATGCAGGCGTTACACGAAAACCCAGAACTAAATATAACAAGAAGCTGTATACCTAGACACATTGAAACAAAACAGAAACGTGGGGAGAAACAAACGGCGAACGAGCTAAGCAGCTAAAAATGCAAAGGCATTGTCAAATAAGAATTGACGATTGGGGCTGCAGTGTTTCAAAATAGAGCGTACGGTATATCAAAGTAAAATTTATTTTAAATACTTTTAAAAGCTCACCAGCAACTCCAGCTCGCACAATCATATCTGCCTGTGAGCCCTCCTTGTTTATAAAATACTTTCTATTTAGCAATTTAGCGATAACCAAGTCAATTATCCTAGGTGAGGTCTAAGTTCTAAAAACTCTACCCCTCACTCATAGCCTTGGTGGGAAACGGCATCGAACAAGGTAGACAAAAGCGCAGAAACATCTTCTGCCCAGACCACACGCCGAGCCCAGCAGAGCGAGAAAATAAGCCTTTTGAAAATAAACATCTCATAAAGGAACTGGCGGCGCAGATGAAAACAATCTCTCCTCCGGTCAGTTTTCAAAGATGTTTAGCAAAATGAGAAAGATGGAATGTGGACTAAATTTGGCATGCTTGCACGTTAGACGACTGAAGCGTCAGTAGAAAGTTTTAAAATAGATATATCGTGCTTAGTTTAAGGTTATTCCCATAAATAGGAGTAACGTTACGCCTGCTGCTTACAAAACAGAAGTAGTGCACTCCTATGCCTTTCAAAAAAGGAGTATATAGACCTAGAGAAGGCCTACTCCAACATCGTCTATTTTCATGAGTATTGTTACTCCTACCCATTTCTAAATCTGAGTAGAATTTTAAAAAAACGTCGTTTTCGGAGGAGGCTACTACTCCTACTAAATTTATCCCTGCTTATCAACGTGACAGCAAAAAGAACTGTAGGTGTAATCATGTAGCTTGTTGAACACTACACGCATTGAGTGAAGCTATTCAAATGTATACCATGGGAACGGCCGCAGCGGGATACAGTCAATAGATTTTACAATCCGATTTCGCAGATATCATAGCCAACGTTATTAATACTATAAAAATATTTGCCAGCCGTATAAGCTTGAAGTACGGTATCCGGTGAATCAATCAATATGGCGTAGGCCGTGAAACACCGTGTACGCCGTGCACTATACATGTAAATACGATACCGGCACTGAAAGTAGCCGATGGGAGAAATCGGGATAGAGTGGGCTCTGGTGCAAATAAGAATATAGGTTGTGAAACAAATTCAAATAAGTGGCAGCGTAAGTAATGGGGGGTCGGAGAAGTAAGTATATTAATTATGCTCTTTGCTATTTATCCGTCAGCTAGATTTTCACACAGTGGCCTATTCACTTTTATTAATCTGTCTGTCAGTAGGCCGATACGCATCTTAAAAGTCTCAGCTCTCTTAGAAATTCTTTGAAGAAATGAAGTTCAAAGAGAAAATTCCTTGACACATAAATTTCAATCGATGCAACACATCAAATCAAATCGAATAGATTTTATTACGAACACACAGTGTAGGTTATAAGCAAGTAAGTGTTCGCTAGAAAGTGTTTATATGGACAACAAGCGTTGAGTACGACACACACCCAGAACGCGCTCAAATTACCCGACCTTTGCGCATGTATATATATATTGTCATTTTTGAGGCTGTGGTATATTGCTCTACTTGGTTACAAAAATTACATTGTCAGCTCTGTGCTGTGACATGTACTAGGTGACATGTACTAGGCCTGATTGAGATTTTGATGGCTTAATTTCATTTCACAAGTTAAAATCTAAGTCTAACAGAATATGATCTGGTAATAATCAATTGGTTAAGTGTAGGCATTGTTTTTTTCTGGTAGCAAACGCAGCTCTGATTTGGGGCTAAATAATGGTTGAATACCCATCCGTGACAGTACCTGCCTATGAATATGTACTGTATAAAGACCTAGGCCTACAAGTATATGCATATAGTCGTTAAGTAAAACTCGAACATTACACTTGAATATATTAAAACGTTGACCTACACGTAAGTTCAAACCAAACTCTATCTGTAAAACGAATACATGAGCGAGTTGCGAAGAATTACTTCGACGACATTTTGTTAACCACTGCCGCTGCAATTCTGTTCCTATGTTGCGTGTTGGCAGTGGATTTAGTTCAGGTGTTCTGCTAGGATTTTAGTTCAGGTGTGGACCGCGTGGCACATGAAAATTTGCGTAAAAGCTTGAGAATATAATGCTGGGTTAGTCAAAATTTCTTTAGTCAATTTGTAGCCTACACTCACATTTAAAATTCTAAAATTTAAACCGTTCTGTAACAGAAACGTAAAAGGTTCGCTAAAGGTTAACTGCAACGTTCGTCATCTACAAGTTCAAGCAATTGCAATTTCACATTTACATTATAGGCAGGCTGTCCGAAACCTAAAAAATTGTCATGTGACAAGCTGAGGTGTGGCACGCGCCGCAGTGCCACATCGTCGTGTAGATGGCGACTCCACTGCGTGCTGGATAAATCGATCTATCGGCGATCAGATGGGGCACAAAAGGGTTAATTTCCGAACACTTAACGTCGACTCGCTTTTAACGCAAATGCAGCCATGGCCTTCCGACAATGAGGTAATCACAGCGAGCCCAATGTGCTCAGGCCTCGCTCAAGCTTTCCATCATTTGACCAGTAGCCGCGTTGTGAAGGCCATGCACCATGGTTGTACGGAAATTGCGATTAGTGCTGCTAGGACTATTTTCTGCATAGTTATCGGATGTTTAGCCTTGACTTTAAGGCCTTGAACCATAGTGGGTTCAATAGAGATATCCACACATTATTTTATGGCTATCTTTCTTGAAATCGATAAGCATAGGCCATGAACTGATACCATAAAATGAACACAAAAATGCGTTGACATATCAAACTTGATAATCATGCGAATATACATGTAGAGAGAATATCTAGGATCTATGATAGGAGTCTGTACAGAATTTTTCGCATGATTTTTTTGGAGTAGGGCTGAAATATTCAAGTGGGTCCAATTCTCCAATGGAAAACTCATAACCCGGGGGGTTTGGTTAGTGTCGAAAATTTCTGGGATCTTTCTTAATTATAACCACAAACGTCCTAGAATCAGAGAAGCAATTCATCGGTTTGGACTTATCATCAACGCTTGATTCCCATACACAAAGTAAAAAAACTCTACTCCACAAAACGTAATCATCTTCTTAATACAATCTGGATGAGGAAGTTCAAAACAAACTCTCAACTCACTTCGCCGTCTTTATATCCTTACCGGTATACAACGCGGACGCTCTTTCTCGTCTCTCCCGTCTCAGCACATCCTTTCTGCGCGGACAGCGGCGTGCGGTCAATCTAATTATCGTCAGATCTTTCCGCTGATCTGGTTCTGCTCAGTCCGCTCTACCGCCGTCGCGCAGTCCGCAGATGCTAATCCTCGACTCGATCCGGGCCTAGTCGATCATATTCCTGCTCGCTGATTATCCGACGCTCTTATTGGCGCTGCAGTCCGGAGCACGCGCGGACCTAACCCGCACCGGCGGCTGCTGAATGCTTATCCAGCGATCGGCACGTTGTATCGTCGTGAGCAAGGAGCTTAGAAAAACGCGATCACGTTTTTATGACAAAAACGCGTATTTTAATTTTTTCTTTCGAGTTTCGGGGGGGATTTTTCATATTAAATCATTTTTAGGGTAGTGACTAATGTAGTAAAGTCGCGGTTGATGGCATATTTTGCCAGTTATCGCCTATTTCCGCATAGAACATCAAAACAGTTTGAAACATCTTTCAGTTGATCTGCCATGTTGATATTTGGAAAAAACCATATTTTTAAAACTGTTATTGAATGCGTTGCAAAGTTGCGCGCATTTTCTCAATAAAATTTGACGCATTTTTTTGCTAAAATTGTATTTCTTCCTAATTTTTGTGTAGTTTTCAAAAGTCCTAGTCATACGCTCACTACCGCCGTCCGGCGAAATGGCGGCGTCAGGTGCGGGACTTGGGGGCGTTACATCGCAATCAGACGATGCTTGTCAAAGACACGAATCATGCTTTTAATGAGTGCGCTTTTGAAAAACGTGCTTTTCTTAAACCAGTGTTTCAAAGCATCGTCTTTCCGCTCAACAGCTAGATTGAAACTCGCTTTCAAAAGCGAGATGAAATTCGAACCGGTTCGATTTTCGTCCGCGAAAAGGTTGCATTTCAAAATCACCGCCTTTAGAGTCCTCCTTTTGAAACACTCGCATTTGAAATGCAAGAAGTTGAAAAGCAAGCATTTCAAAAGCATCTTCTGACTGCGTTGTAAGCCTTTCCAAAGCCGCTCTCAATTATTATTACTGAGTCCTTCGAGCAATAGGCTGGGGCCGCACGCGACTTTAGATAACAACTTCGTTGCTCTCCAAAATTTATGTTGCATTAGACGCCCTCCATCTCTCAAATTATTTGGTTTCTGAAACCGCCACTGGTCGTATCGTGTTTGAGACAGGAATATTCTGGGGGAGGGAGGGGTTTAGTGCCCACTATAAAATGCACTGAAGTATACTCGTTATCAGAGTTCGTATCGACTAGTGCTGCCGCTGTCGCGCGAAGAAGAAACTCTTTCCCGCCGTCTTAGTTTCGTCTAACCACAACTCCATCGTTTGGAACGGTCTGCTGCACGAAACATTGTGTGTGTACAGTATTGCTCAAAAGTTTGAGCCCACCGGACAAAATCGAAGTAAATCGAAGTAAACCGTTCAAGGTTAAATT
>JAQIWG010001349.1:0-24994 GCA_034695025.1 Chamaedrilus cognettii
CACGGTCGCGCGCAAACCGAATGATGACGTCACGGCGGTCGGCGATTGGATTTTATTTGTTTTAAATTTCAGTTGGGGTAAGATTTCCGAAAATCTTAAGAAATGTACGTAAATGAGGCCCCTGGTTTCGAGGTGTATTTCAGCATAAATACTATATTGTAAAGAATAGCTTATTTATGTTTACATAGTTTAATCAATTTTATGATAATCTGGTCTCAGGCTGTATTTCAGCGTAAGTGGCAATTGCTATATTGTGAAGAAATGACTTATTTATAAACTTAACATTTTTATGATTAATAAATCCATTAAATGTAAGAAAATGAAAAAGGCAAAATAGTAAAAAATAGTTTTATATGTAAAGGTTTTTGGGTACTTCTACAAGTACAGAATAGCATCTTTTATTTAGCTTGACATGTAGCAACATAACAGGAAAACATTTCTAGAGCCTGTATATATGTGCCTTCGTGCAATGCACACTTGGGGCGGTTACCAATTTACTCACAATGCTATAAAATAATAATAATCATTCTTTTTTGATGTCCATTCTTATGTAAATCAGCTAGCGTGTCCATGTTAACACAGAGTAGACGCTTACATTGGAGCTGGGCTTTGATGGCCAAATGCTCTTCCTGTCGCCAACCAGAATAATAAATTTTCCTGGACAATGATTTTCAGCTAGCGACACTTGTGCGTTCAATAGCCTTGTTGAAGGGCCTGTAACGCATGGTTTCATAGTTGCTGGCGCCAGGACTCGAACCCAGGTCCTCTGGACTTTCAGTCCAGCACCTTAACCACTGCACCACAGCGCCTGGCTGTGATAACACATATATTCGCACTTATGCACCCATTAATGAAATACAAATTATGTAGTATCTTTGTAGTATCTTTGCTTTTAACCCATGTACTTTGGATATTTTTATGTATTTCTACTGCATGAAATAATGAAGTTCAAGAGTTTTTTTTTTATCGTTGCAGATATTGGCTGTAGAACTGGATATAACAGATATAGCGAAGCTGAAGAGCTATGAAGTGGACTTGCTTGTACAACGGCTGAACGATTATGAGAATCGGCTGTGGTGCGTTGAAAACCGACAATTGGACGATGGGCAAAGTATACAAGAGGTGAGTCATCGTCGGGGATATTAACATCGGTTCTGTTTCACGATCGATTAATTATCAATTCAAAATCTTATGCTGCAAAACTTGAAATTTTTTCGCGCATGTAATCATTGTGATGAGTTTCGCGACCAGATCAATTTCGAGAAAATTACTTGGGCCGATATAAAGCTGATGAACATAATCTATTTAATGGGTAGGCCTCAAAAGCGCTAAAATTAAGTGCAGCAAATTTCTGAGAGGTTAAGCGGTCAAAATATCATGCAGCAAATATTTCATGTTTTACAGAAATTGTAATAGTTTGATGTCTTGTTGTTGAGACCTTTCAAAAGATTGAGACTAAGACCGAAACCTTGACCCTCAGATTTCGAGACTAAGACCGAGATCTGAACACAATGGTCTCGAGACCAAAACCGAGACCTTGTACTCACGTCTCGAGGCCAAGATCGAGACCTCGTTATTCAGTATCAATCAGGTATTGCAAGTCTTGCTACCTGATTTATGCTGGGTGAACAACAAGAAGCGTCATAAATTACCGTGGATTATTCATTGTTGTTTGAAACAAACTGATAATAGTAACATTATTAGTTGAACGCTTGAATAATCTCAGAAATTGCAACAATTCAATGAATGGCCGTGGTCTCGGTATCGGTTTTTAAAGACCAAAACGGTTTGAAAAGACTCGAAGACCGAGATCTCGATTCTCAGGTCTCGGGATCAAGACTGAGACCTTGGCACTTAAAGGTGCTTTCACATTTGCGTCATCAGGCTGTTCTTCCGGCTGTTTTCAGGGCAGAATGGTCATCACTGGATGACTGTCCTGATGATGCGAAGACAGGGCTTCCGGGACGACGCATGAGTCTTCCCGGCGTATTCTCGTCGTTTTCCCGTCGTTTTCCCGTCGTCTTCCCAATAACCACCATGTACATGGCATGTAACTATCGCTTGCGCGAAGACGCGTCTTGCGTTATGATGCGTCGTCGCTGAGGACGACATTGTTCACATTCGGTCTAGCGACTGGATTTCGGGTGTCTTGCGGGAAGAATTCTTTCTGAAGCCGGCCTGATGACGCCAGTGTGAAGGCGCCATAAGTCACCAGACCGAGACCGAGACCTTAGCAAACGAACTCGAGTGCACCCGCGTCTCAAGACCTTAATTTTGAGATCACAAATACTGATCGTTTGTCATTGTTAGTTATCATTGGATCTGTACTGAATGCGCCAAATTTATATTATACTTATCGCTTACACAGTGCATAAAATACAATGCTAGTTTTTAGGGTTCGTCGTAGATCACCTGTAGATCACCGTAGATCACACAAATTTGTAGAAGCCAACAGGATCGTGCGTTTAAGTTTGAACTTGGTGTTAGCGTTTTAAATTTGAAGTCATTTTTCACATTCATGGGATGACCAAACAGAGATAAGAAATTGAATTGAATAAATATTAATTATGATGTCACCAAGTCAGATAATGAATGCGTTAAATTTAAGAAACAGGATTGAATTTTTTAACAAATAAGAGTTAACAAGTATTTGTGTGCTTGGTACATTAATGTGTTATGTGTGTTTTTTCAATCCTTGAGCGAAATAGCTTTATAGAAATAATGTAGGCTTTTATAAATTTATGAGACTGATATTATTTTTATTATACCGATATGTACAGTAAATAAATAAAAAATGACGTACAGGCTATAATAAATTTATGGTATTTTGTATTGCACTGGTAGCATTTCTAACTTTATTGCATACTGTATATACTGTACATAATATGTGTGTTCTTTGTAGCTTAAGAAGACGGCCATGTTCACTCTGGATTTCATTCGTCAATACCCTGATCTGGAATTAGAGAGCAAGGCGATCGCTCAGTGCGTTAAAACTCTTTCTACAAAAGTTGAACAACTGGAGACGAGTATGGAAAGCTTAAAGAAAGACGTAGAAGGCATGCAGGAAGATGTGAAAGACGTAAAGGGTGACGTGGTATGTATAAATGAAGGCATGGTAGACATAATGGGAGACGTAAAAGTAATAAAGGAAGATGTGGGAGGCATAAAGGAAGATGTCGAAGGCTTAAGGAGAGACGTAAATGAAAAAGTGGAAGATTTGGATCAACGTGTTACATCGCTGGAGCTGTCGGAGACGAATCGTTTCGGAAACTTCAGTGACACTGGTACAACGCCTAATTCAGACGGTAAACTTTGCGCTTTATTTCTTGCTCAAAATTTTAAGTCAAATAATTTAGACTATTTGACTATTTTTATGCGCGGCAATGGTAGGCAAAGAATTCTATTGAATATAGCCAAGCCATACGCCGCTAATTGTCTCCCGTGATCATTGATAGGTTTTCATGTTAATGCCAATAGTCAAAATAAAGTGTAATTTTTTTTCAGTCAGTACTTCACTGGAACATGCGTAAACACGTAACTTTTTTACGCGATTTTGCAGGCACTTTGAATGGGTTTCTAATTTCTCAAAATATTTCACGACGTCATCGCTCAATTTATCATTAAATTGAGCACAATTAAGCATTTCAAGTTCTCAGTGACCTTGTTTGAAAAAAATTAGGCTTGCTTGGCGATTTAAAATTATATTTTATAGAAGAAATATCGGCAGATTCCGGCATTTGCCAGATTTGCCGGCATTTGTCAGCATTTGCTGGCATTTGTCAGCATTTAAGAGTTCGTAGAAGAAATACAGAATTCTCCAGCATTTTCCGGATTTGCTAGCATTTGCTGGCATTTGCTGGCATTTGCTGGCATTTAAGTGTTTGTAGAAGAAATATCGGTGTTTGCCGGCATTTGCTGCGGTTTTCTAAAATCAGATTTATGGCTTACAAATTAGTGCAGGCGTTAGCGTAATAAATAGGCCTAGGATCTACAGTGCCAGTTCTGAGCAGTGCGTGCTCATTTCATTAGGTTGACGCTGCGATGCACGCTCATGTGTGCTTGCATGTAAGCTTACATGCCTTCTGAAGAGTGACGCAATTCCTTATCAACTAGGCCTATGTGTTCATGAGGAATGCCTGCCTGCCTGCCTAGCCCTTAACCTCGTCGATCGTGGGGGCGCCAAGAGCAACTGCAATGACCATCTGTCTCCATCTTTGATGGTCTTTGGATGTCGTGTGGAGGTCCCTCTCGCTCTCTCTATCTCGCAGAGCCATAGGCCGTCGCGCCCTTAAACCATAGCTCTCGGTCAGGTGCCCTCGTCCATGCCGTTGACACCGGGATATTCAACTGTTTCCTTTGCTGGCCAATCCGTGTTGTCCGAGGGCGACCGGGGGGTCTTCTCCATCCCTGTGAGACCCGGCGAGCTATGGAAATGTCTCTGCAGAGCTTGAGGGACATATGGGCCGGCACAAAGGGTTCATCCTGACGACGTGACCGAAGAGGAGTGTCTGCGTCGCAGGATCAGATCTTTGATATGTGAGAGGCCTGTACAGCGGATGATTTCCGTGTTCTTCACCTTATGGAACCAGCGGACACCCAGTATACACCCAGTGATGCCTTTGGCATCACACATGGAATGCCTGGAGATGGTTCATATCCGCTTTGTTTGTGGTCCAGGTTTCAGAGCCATAGTGCATGATGGGCACGATGAGCGTCATGTATAAACGTAGCTTTGTTGCCAAGGACAGATGCGGTTGACGCCATAGGTTCTTCCAAGTTATTCATGTTCCTCGCTGCTATCCAAACCCGGTGCAGCTGTTCTGACCTTGCGCCATCTGTGGAACTAATCGAGCTGCCTAGATAGACAAAACTCTGGACGCCCTCAACAGTCTGGCCGTTGATACATAGATCGGGTGCCGCCGGGCCTGCTCCGATGTTCTGAACCTTGGTTTTAACCCATGATATATTCAGGCCGAGCTCCAAACGTGTGGAGGTCGTAAACTGACAGCCCTGTCCAATCGGTTGGTTTTTCAGCCAGATTGTGCGAGGTTTCCTCTGCCGCGTGTACCTTCCACCGCCCCCTGTACATGTAGGATCGTTGTTGCGAGGCCGCTAGCTCTGTTGGTGTGACCATACAGCTGCTGCATCTTCCGCCTTTTTACTTTTGATATGTGTTATAATTCGTCCTATAATTGAAGCTATTTCCTCTCTCACTCTCGAGATGAGGAATGAGTGTTGCTGAGTTATAGAAGATTTTACTATGAAACTTTATATCACAATAGTTCATTCTGACCATTGTGATAAAAAGTTTTGTAATAAAATAGTAAAGTTTAGCATTAGCATTTCTGCTGTTGATAAAAAATTATATGATGCTTTATAGCGATTCGGCCTATAATGTGATTTATAACTGGGTCATTGTTTTTTATCTTCTGATCTTCAATGAAGTTTTGACTTATTTGTAACATATTTGTACTTCTTTATACTTTGCAAGATTTTTTCTTTCTTGATAAGCCGAATTTAAGATGCCTGCGTTACTTTTTTCACAGATTTACCAAGTCTAGAATATTCTTCTATAACTTCATCAACACTCAGCCCTGATTCAAGTGAGGTGTTTGATTACCCGGAGGAGAGCCTGTATGAGGAACACACTGACGTCTTGATTATTAATGCCCTTGCAGATCGAGCACATGCTCGAAAATTGGAGAAATTGATAAACGAGACAAATATTTCAGTCTGTAGTGGCTTGGTGCGCAGCAAGGCCGTGCTGCTGGAAGAGGCTGTGCTATTCATCCGCTCGAATGTAGCGCTTCTTGACGAGGCTCTTAAATTCAGCACCCTAGTGATGCCCATTTACACAGCTGCATTTCTGATAGACCAGGAGACTTTACAAACGAGCCACGCTGCTTTATGGTCTACGTATAAAAACAAACACAGAATGGCCACGTTCTTTCCAGTATTTCTCACAGACGACCATGAATTCATTAAGAAGGTTAATGCGCATTATGGACAGTTGAGGTCAATTTTTCTAGACCAAGTAACTCCAGACTCACTGACGCTCCTTCTTAACCCTCATATAGAGAAAAGGTTGAAGAGAGCTCGCCATCAAGCAGCTGAAAAACTGAAATATGACAGAAGGCTGAGAAGCCTGTCGTCCAAAGATGCAGATCAAAAGGTGCAATTATATGAATGGCCGCAGAGCCAATCGTCAGTTGCGAATTTCTCCGCTAATTTCAAAGCGGAACCTGAAGAACAAACCCTCAGTGCTGAGTCTACTGCTCAAGCTCAAGTCCACGACCTCGATAAAACAGCTAAGATTGATCTGATCCCTGATTCGTTGATTGATTCAACTTCACGAAATGTCTTGCACGCTGATGGATGCAGTGTCTCTGACGATGAAGATTTAAAAACTGATAAAGATGATGACAAAAAAGATGCTGAAGTTTCTAATCGTTCGATTACACGAGCATCATCTACACGCAATGAACCAGGTCAAAATTGTCCAAACGGAACGCAGGGATTCGGCGCCATTGCTAGGAACAATTGGTTTAAAAGCGCGGGCGTGGTTTCAGTGGTGTCTGTTTTACTTGTGTTCGGTCTACGGAGAATCTGGTGATATTTCTCGACCCCTTGTGAAGAACGAATATTACGTTTCCGGTGCGATTAAGATTTACAATGTCACTAAGTTACTGATTGGTAGTGATAGTAATAATAAAGGAAATTTATTTAACGAAAAAGATCCGTTTGCATATTGTTTTACTATTAAAGTTCTATGAAAATTATCATTGTGATTGACTGCGAATGGCATAGTAACTAACTAAAATGAATTTAGTGCTTCAATCTACTGTAACATTTTTCACAATGATTTACTCTGATTTTAACCCTGATTTGGTCCCCGGCAAGCCGCGGACCAAAGAATTGGCTTGCAGAACAGAGCTACCCGGGCGAGTCGTAGAGGCGACTAAAGAAGGGGAAGCGGTTTTTTGCCTGGTAAAGCCGAGGCCTAGGCACTGAAACGGATTGTAAGTCTTCGTTACTCAGGTCCTTAACTCTCAGGAAGAGAGAAAGATACGCTGAATTTGGACTGTGCTGTTGTACTCATGCAGTTGTCTTGGTGTTGAACGCTGCAACTGCGCTAACAACTGCGTCTATAGTTTCTGTGAAGCAGTAATTCTAAGTGGTTGCTGTGTTGTTTTCTACAGTTCTAGTGTGCAGTGCACCAGGGAGTTTAATCTAGCGCATTGCTACTAGGTCTTCAGAATCTTTGCTCACTGCACACAGCGAAGCCAACCGTGCGAATGTGGTAAACTAGATATTTTGAACTGATTACTACAGTGACTTACTAATTCCTGTAATTCAGTCTTTGCTGCATAGTGTACAGTGTAATTGCCTCTGCTACAGTGTAATGTACATGTATGTACATGTACTGTATGTACATGTACTGTATGTATGCGCAGTCATAGACATCAGTGGCGTTACTAGGTGGGTGCTAGGGGTGCGGATCGCACCGGGTGGCACCATTATAGGGAGTGACACCCGCTAAAAATTGGGTAAACTAGTTTTGAGATAATAATTTCTTATAAAGCATTTGGTATGACCCACATAGAGTATAAAAATAATTATATTAATTTAAAAACTTCTATTGTGTTAGAAAATTTGAGTTAGCAGTTAGCACTTTGAGTTAGCAGTTAGCACCCCGCCCCCTTCTTGTCGCGAATTTTGCACGGAAAAAGAAACCGTGGCAAGGGTCGTGATGGTAATTGCGGTAACGCTGGGCTCGAGAGGGAGTGACACAATGGGTCATTTTTTGACATTACGATGTTATTTCGAATGTGAATATGAATGTAATCCAACTTGTCAAATGCCAACTCAACTCTAACCCAAGCGTAACACCGTGGACTTGAAATGACCCAATGTGGCTGCGTGACACCAACCTAGCGACGCCGCTGACAAACAGATTTGATCAGATTTTAACAGTAGGCCTACAATTTTTGATTTCAGGTCAGTAGCCATAATTTGAAATATTTTTTTTATATTGCATGAGTTTACATTCTGGCTTTAAATTTGGAGGACAATTTTCAAAGAAGATAATTCGACCGAAGGAGGGGGGCCTGGTCTATACTATACTCAAAACATTTAGGAAAATATCCCTCATTGTCTCATAGACAACATTTTTTCCCTGGATAATAATAATTGTCTTGGAAAAATTATCTGCCTCTTCAAGGAATGAATTAGCAATAATCCAGAAAGTTTTACGTGGAATGTGCCAGTCATATGAAAGATTTAAATTTAGTAAGTTCCTTCAATGTTTTCAAATGCTTTCCGTTATTTACGAGACCATTTTTTTGGAGCCTCTGTGAGTTTCAGAATTGACAGCATAAATGATTGTGCCAGTGCATAGGAATAATTATTGTGATTTCTAAGCAAAAATATTATGCAATTCAATGCGCACAACATAGACAATTCAGAAAGTATTATGCATTCAAATGTTCATAGCCACTTTCTGAATTGTCGGTCTTGTTACTATGTTATACAAATTACTGTAAAACATGAAATGTTTGTTGCATGAAATATTTGCGGTTTTGCCTCTCTGAGATTTAGCTGCACTTAGTTTTCAAGCTGTTGAGGATGGCCCACTATATATAGCTCCTGTAACTTTATTTTCGCACGTGTAAGCTTAGCGAGTTTTACCAGTTTGCAACATTTTCCAAAATGACCTGCATGCAAAAATTTCATGTTTTTGCTGAATTTACGGTTGACGTTGAATAAATTTTAAATTGATGATTTATTTAATATATTTTAATTATAATGTTAATTTAAGTGATTTTATAAATTGTTATGTCTAATTTTTTGCTTTGTTTGTAAAATAATTCTGTATTCGTTGTGTGCAAATTTTTGTAGTTTAGTGTATTTGTATATGCATGAAATTAGGTGAGCTGTGACGCTATGAAATCATAGATTGCTTGACTAAGTAGGTCATTATCCTAATCGTTGATTTGTATCTCTGTAAGTGTTTGAATGTGAGTGTTTGTAAGTGTTTGTGAGTGTTTGTAAGTGTTTGTGAGTGTTTGTAATTGTCTGATTTGTAAGCTCTGCTTCGGTGTCATACTTATTTCAATGTAGGCCTTTAATATCTTATAGCTGTTGAATAGTTTAACAAATAATCATGCCAAGCAGACAGCAGACACGCTTCAAATAGTATTGAATAGTAATTAATAGTATTGATTAGCAATGATTGGTAATAGTCATGCCAGGCAGACCCGCTTCGAATAGTAACAAATGATAATGAATAGTAATCAATAGTCATACCAGGCAGATTCGCTTTGAATAGTAATAAATGGTAGTGAATAGTAATGTTTCGTAATGAATAGTAATGAATGGGAATGAATAATAATTATTAGTAATGATTAATAATGAATAGTCGTGCCAGACAGACTCTCTTCAAATAGTAATGAATGGTAATGAATAAAAATCAATAGTAATGATTAGTAATAAATAGTCATGCCGGGCATACACGCCGCGGCTCACTGCTGTCGAGGAGGCCAGCGCCAAGTTTGTTCATGCATTTTAACAAAACTTGCCGACTAATGGTTAATTCTATTGTGTATGTTTGAGCCATGAGTTGAATGAAATAAAGTTCCATATTTTAGGCCTATGTATTTTTATTTAAAAATTATTTTTGAATTCTATATTTTAAAGTTCGATGTTTAAATATGCAATGCATGGACGCCCGACCATCAGATTCTAGATAGAGATAGAGATAGATAGAGATACATGTAGAGACTAGATTCTAGGGCTTAGGCCTATATTACGTTTTATTTCCAACTATAGCCTATCCCGTATACATATTTACATGTACACCGACTGAGGCGCGAATGACGGTGACTACGTCCTTATTCACAGTTTCTGTGATACAAACTTACAACTAACAAGTCCGCATTATGACTCGAACATTCGATAAGACCGATAGCATGCACACACACACACACACACACACACACACACACACACACACACACACACGTTTGTGGCCGCATTCCCCGCTTATGCAGAGGTAGGCCATTTACAGCCATGGACACCCGCCCCCCCCCCCACTTTACCCTATCCGTCGCATCCTCACGTCTTAATACGTTAGCTTTCATATTCTTCTCTGTCAAGCTTTCCCACGTCGTTTCTTTGCAATGAACCCCGAAAACATGCACCCGTTATAATTAGCGTTCGAAGGTGTTTTTAGATTTCCGTAATTTATGGTAATTTAAAATCGGTAATTTACGGTACCGTAATCTATTATAAATTACCGTAATTTATATTAAATTACAGATTGGCTAATTTATTCAAATTTTTTCTTATAAAACGCAGAAATTTACGCGTTAAAAGGACATGAAACACAGCTCACAACAGCAACCTGACAAGTTAATTCCGTTGAAAATGCCGTCTTTTTACAAAACTTACTCAAATGTTTAATTCGACAACGATTTGAAAAGTTGATTTAATGATTAGAATAGTACTGACATTAATTTCTGTGCTTAGATTACCATTGTTTATCACAGTTTGCCCGTAATATAAAAATAGATTACCGGTAATCTATTTATTTATAGTTTACTGGTAATTTTAGAACACTAGTTCTAATAGCCTAGCCTACTCAACGGAGGACTCGAGTCAAGCTGTGCCTCTATAGCCAGCTAGCTACTGCAGTCCTCTGCATTAAGTTGTGATTCAAAACGAACGTATCGGTGCGCAAACAAGACCCTTGTTTAATTAATACACAAGTTCGCTTTATAGATCTATGTACACCGGCGCTCAGACACGCTTTAATATTACGCAATACTGCAGACTGCTACCAACACACATTATTGCGGTACGCAGCACAAGCACTCGACTGAGACTGTGCCTCTATAGCCTTCAGTCCTACAGCTACAGTAAACGGTCTGAGTATACTACGATGTCAACAAATGACAGATTAACGAATCAAATTTGTTAGCTGTGTGTAGCGTCGCAGCGAATGAGGACTGTAAAACATGAAACTTGAGCTACACGTAATTTTGACGGTTTTGCTTCCAAAAATTTTTGCTGCACTTAATTTTCGCGTTTTTGAGACTTGCCCATTATATAGACACGACATGCCATTATATAGACATGACATTTTGTAGCTTCAGCAGCTGTATTTTAGCGCTCGAAATTCTCGCGAATTTCTTGCCGATCCAGGAAATATTCTGTCAAAATTACATGCACAAAAATTTCATGTTCTACAGCAATTATAACCACGCCTTAAAGTCGTTAACAAGTGAACTAGACGTCTAATAGCTGACAGCCTTTGAGATACTTACAAACAAATCTACTCTCCACAAGTCACATGTCTACCACGCTCACCAGTCCACAGGCAGATTTATGCCGACGAAAATCAGAAATAAATACAGAAAGTCGATAACCTAGACACTTCGCAAGATCAAGTTTTATTTTAATAATCTAATTCTAACAGATTTCTATAATAGTAAAACTTGGCAACACAGACGAGCTCTTATCGTCTTGACGAAAAAACGCAAAAACGTTTCAGCTTTACTATTTTTGTTTAAGGCTACTCTAGATACGCGCATTGGCTATTATAGCCGGATTGTGACTTAACGTGCATAAGAACATGACGGAGTCAGTTGTAAGTCAAAGCGGAACAAAGAATTGGCCCAGAGCTCCCTGGGCGAGTAGCAGCTTTAATTTGCTGCGTGTAATTTTCGCGAGTTTTACCAATTCGAGAAATTTTAGAAAATTGGTTATAAGTGGAAAGCAAGAGGTGGGGGGTCCCATATTGAAAAAAGGCCCTCTAAGTACAATGGCGAAATCAATGCTTCTTCTTTGTCATTTTTAGGAGTTTGTAACCCCCAGTCGGATATTTGAGATGCTTTGCGGCTCTGAGCAGCTCTGCAGAGCGGCTCTGATCAGCGGCTCTGATCAGTGGTTCTGATAGCGGTTCTGATCAGCGGCTCTGATCAGCGGCTCTGCAGAGCAGCTCTGATCAGCGGCTCTGATCAACGGCTCTGATCAGCGGCTCTGATCAGTGGTTCTGATCAGCGGTTCTGATCAGCGGCTCTGATCAGCGGCTCTGCAGAGCGGCTCTGATCAGCGGCTCTGATCAACGGCTCTGATCAGCGGCTCTGATCAGCGGCTCTGATCAGCGGCTCTGCAGAGCGGCTCTGTCATGCAGATCCCTTAACATGGCCTATGCTAATTAAGTTAGCCTACTGTAAATGTCAATGATTCTGGTCTTTCGTTTACGGAACAGGATCCAAAATATTATTGAAAGTGCCGGGTCTCAGATTGGAAGTGCCGAGTCTCAGATTCGAGGTGCCGGGTCCCTAATATGAGGTAGAAATCACGTCACGAACCCGGCCGACTTTAACCGCTGTTTACAGTATACACGCGCCACGCATTATCTCCTTCGAGCATATTGTTCACGTCAATGCTCACGTTAAATCAGGCTACGCCATCGTCGCCGTGTCGCAAACTGGTTGAAACAGCTACATGCGACAAAACAGACTGTATATTGTCCATAATAAATTCATAATATTGAATATTACACAGCAACTTAGTTGAAAAGGACAACCAGAAAGTATCAACTGACGCATAACAGACACGTCGTCAAGCTTAGCATAATCAAATCCAGCAGAGTATTTCAACCATGCATATTTTGCATGCAATTTTGCATGCAATTTTACATGCAGCCGTGTTAAGGCGGAAGGACGACCGTTGTCACGACAACGATTTCCTTAACTCGGTTTCATGCACGGCTTGCTCCTTAACTGGGTTTCATGCACGGCTTGCATGAAACCCAGTTAAAGACGTTTTACATTGTAATTTTCTTAGCATGGTTGCATGCAAAATTGAATGCAAAATTGTCACACTTTTTTACATGCATAATATGCATCGTGGAAAGGAAGCCTTAAATTTCAAAGTTTTGTGAAAAGTACGGACAGTCAAAACTAACAAAAGAAGTGAAAATAATAGTAAAATAGCTAAACTAACCTATATACGCAAATAGTGTTAATTACATAAGCATCAAACATTAACAAAGGCTTGTGAAAGTATATTGTGTAACAACAATTTAGATGTGCCTAACTGTTCTGATGTACCACTATATTGCAGTAGCCCACATCATAGCAAGCAGAAATTGAAACACTGAACTGCGTTAAACTACCTCTACCAGACACTCCAATTCATGTCACGGCTAGCCAATAGAAAACGTAACATCTAGCTCAACTTTTAAATCACGGTTCGCACCGAAACGAACATAATTTAAACGGAAGCTAGCGCAACTTAATCCAATCCCAACCTAACCCAACCAATCGAAATAAAAGAAAACAATGAAAACGGCTCCATGTAGCCTCGATCAAAGATCTTAACTAAATTTCAGCCGAACGTAATTACACAAGATTTCATTTTAATGTAAAGCTTTCTATTGGCGGAACACGCTATGATCACAATCCAAAGTTTTCACTTCCTTATCCATCAAATTCTTAATAACAAATGACATTTAGCTGTCAGCTGTATTAATTCGTCGCCCACGCATCGTAATACTAAACAATATAATCGAAAAACAGACATTTTAAAGAATTAAATATCTGGATAATATCGGATACGAGTATAGACTAATCGCTCTACAGTAGATTTACAATTATATTGACACCGACGTTATCAACACAAATACTAATACAAGCCGGTAAACCAAACAACAATAGCAACAACAAAAGTACGGCAATAATAACAATATTCGCGAAAATATGAACATTTTCACCGCCGGATCTAATCACAAACTATGTCCACCAATCAGAGCGTAGGCTAGCAATATCAATACTCGCAATAACAAAATATTCAACGGCTACAAAACAATCGTATGATGGTGTTACAGAAATCGACACGCTCATATTAGTTTTACATAACGCGAAAAACCATGAAATATTGTAGTGTCAGCAAGTTTAGATTCTAGGACACGGTGTCCCATTTCAGACATCTTGAGTACCGGTACGCTTGTCTCATTTTGTGCCGCACAATTTCGATAAAGTAAAATGAAAAGTGACAATGAACGGAATCCAATAGAGACTTTTTAAAGAAAAACCCGGTTGTAAATGGCTAGGAAAGGTGGATAAAAAATGCTTAAATACCAACAATCCAAAGAGAAGTCGACACTATGCACAAACGATGCACACAGTTTTTCACCTTTAAGGAATGTACCCTCTAAGTTTCAAAAGTTTGTGGGTGGACCGAAAACAGTTGTGTGAGCACTTTTGTTGGTTTTGTAGAAAAAAAATCGAGCTTTTTCGAATGGTTTTTGCGTTTGGCACTTCGCGTGTGATTCATGTGGTAGGTTATTTCTCTGAACATTCGGGATTCTTCAAGACTATTAAGTTGTGTTTGATTGTTTTTAAAAAAAATTACAAAATATAAACAATTGTTCTTTCAAAAATAAAAATTAGCTACATCAATCAGTTCTCTGTTCTAACTTATTAGTTGATGGCTCAAATTATCGTGCGAGGCGGCACACAAATTCTGCGCGCGGCGTCTCTGAGATCCGTGCGCCCAAAATTGAACGTAGCGCACGATATTATGGTTTTTCAACCAAAAAAATTGTTCATCTTTCATAACTTAATTGAAATACGACAGTCGAATGTAAATTAATAGTCCAAAAGAATTCAGAATTTTCATATCGGTCAAAGCTGTGCGCACGCACAGTTTTGAGCAAAGATGGCCGCCGAGCATGGGTTACTATGAATTAGCACAAATGAATGACAATAAGTGCTAAATGAATAGACACTGATAATATTGGCTATTTTCTTTGGTTTATACATTTGGTTTTGTACATATATATATTTGAATATACAATTTACTCCAATTACGTTCAGAGAGTTGACCCGTTAAATAGCGACTAAAATAGTTGCTTACGCAAATAAAAGCAAAATCACAAATGAAAATTGTTCACGCGTAAAAACAAATCATACTTTAAAACTGCGCACGATTTGTCGGCAAAGCTTTCAACAGAAACGCGTGGAAAGTGACTGAATAAATTGACTCTTTATTAAAGCAGTAGGCTGACTGATAAATTATATTTTAAATATATTTAAATCACAAATCTTTCGCTCCACGCTTCCGTCATCCACTGAACATCACATCAACAACCTGCACTCGTTAAAGCATTACCGTAAAGTTGACAGACAAATCCTAATTCAATTATCGCCCGATCACAAATCGTTCGGGTTTCTATCATCCCTTTAACATCACAACGACAACTGCAGCTGTGTATGAACGGTGAGAGCAGTCGCGTCATCTGCTCATATAACCCCCACAGCGCAACTAACATTATGGTAGAAAACCTAGTCAAGGAATGTCACTCGACTCTGAGCAGTATAACCAGACAATATATAAACTATGCGGTCATTACCGCATAGTAAAATTATAGTTGCGCGAGGATCAATAATAATCGCTGTACTGCTAAACGAGTATTTACAAGACGAGCATGCAGATGGCGCGCCATTGCGAGCGTCTATCTACACGGAATAGCGGAGAAGTATTCCTTCAAAGAGATCTGTCGGTCGCACAATGATGGCCGCAAAAAAAGTTTTTAATCCGCCTAACGCTAGAAAAATCACTCTCTCTCCCTCAAGTGCACTGCCAAACGGAAAGTGAAATCGATTGGAATGAAAAGAAAAAGAGAAAGTAACAAAAACAATGCTATTTAACATAAAATTGAGCCTGATTCCCCGTAATAATTATATAGGAAGGACAGCATAAAGTGTAACATAACGGAAGCATCTTGGTGATTTTTCGAAGTGGAATGAAATTAAAACTCAATTATGCAAGTGTAATGTAAATTTGCAAGCAGAAACACATGAATGAATTAAATTTGAACATCACAAAAAATTCAGAGCTTGAAAAGTGCACACCTTCTTTAATCATACACCGCACTATGGTGGCATTGCACTACCAACGATTATAAGTCATGTTACTCTATCCAGGGCCCTATGCCAGGCTTTATACTTGTTCAATTTTTTTAACCAGATCTGATAAAGAAACTCAACGTCAGCGGGGAATGAATGTACATTCACGTAAGCCCATATTTCTTAAATTTTTTTCTTCAGTTATTCATAACTTTCATTTTAGAATGCTAAAATTCATTCGCCAATCAAAATGATGACGTCATTTAGTTTGGTGAATGAATGACGACTAAATTACGTCATGATTTTGATTGCACATGTAAAGGTGCTAGCTTCCAATAAAAGATATAAGATTTTAATTCTTAAGACTAAGATTTTCATAGGATAGCGTCGTGAATGAGGACCCAGTATTGTACCATTGAGAACTCTATGCCAGAAGTATCTTCCTAAACTCCTCCAGACTCTGAAGTCCTTTGCATGCTGTGCAATCATCCAATCCATCCGTAGCTTCAATACGCACAATCCTGGACTAGGCCTAGCAATGGTCCACAGTTCACCGGGTATAAGGCATTGGCGTCTATTTCATCTAAACTTTCGGGGAGACCAACTTTATAGCGGACCAACTTTATGTTTTATCATTTCATAATATACATTTTTCTGCTTCACCGGGGTGGCCAAAACGGCTTACCTAAAATATTAGGGGAGGGTGCGACGACTGAAGAAGGGGGAGCGGTTCTGTGCCAGTGTGCTCCCTTGCACAGAACCGGACAGCATATAGTCTTTGTGCTACACATGGTTCCTAAGCTACAAAAAAATAAAAACCATGGATACAGTCGATTGATGCCCATCGTAATGTGTCAAACGCAGAAGTATATTTTTATGGCGCCAAATTTAGACGTATCGATGGTAGGCCTACCCGTGAAAGTCAACAATCTATTGCAAGTCAACAGCAAATGAAAAATCAAACTATCTACTCCGATTCTTGACTAAGTACTAATATCACAAGCAGTTCGGAATAAGAGAAAACAAAAAATATGAAAGATGCGCATGCTGCTAGCAAATAAGATAAGTGCTAAAATACGACAGCCGAAACAATTCAACATGGCCTAACTGAAAAAGGCCAATATACATGACTATAAGCTTTTGCATGAATATCGAAAATGAGTAGAATAGGCCTGCAAGTGGGCACGGAAATGCCTAAAATAAAACTCAATTGCTAAAACAACAGCGTTGACTTATTCATAAATTCTAGTAAATTAATAACTAATTGGCTCCAAAACGTTTGTATATACACGATGATTCAGGAAAATGGGAACCAATAGAATGATCATTATAACTCAACCAATTGCCAATCTAACTACATGAAATTTGAAACACTAATACCAGAGAGATTTGCGATTATAATGAATTCATAGTTTGTGTTCAAACTGTCCACCATTAGCTGCTACACACGCACGAAGACGGCCACGCCCTTGTTTAACTGACGCATCAATGATGATGCGCTGGTCCAGCTTTTCCCACTCATCCACGATGCTCTGTTATGATTAAAAGCGAACTGTAAGGAAATCAAGAGAAATATTTAACGAGCAGCGGAACAATACCACAGGCCTATGACGTTAAAAGTTTCATGTAAGTCAATTGGCTATTGGTCGAGTAATAACGATCATTCTACTGGTTCCCGTTTTCCTGAATCACCGCGTAGATTAGGAATGAGTGAGGACTAAAATATCAGATTGCAACAACAGACTGTAATTGATCAGCGATCGTCATTCAAGACTTGGTTGATCTGGACTTTGCTCCCAAAAACACCACATCACACTCCACCAGCATCGCCATCCCCATCCTTCATAATAATCATACAATCGAATGTACAAGAGATTACAAGAAACCACTGATAGAACCACCCACTATGATTTTTTACGCAACAGGTTTCAGTATTATGAACCAATGGATGAAGCCGTAACAGATGCAACAATGCGAAGTACGGCTTCAGCCATTGGCTTATCAAGCTGCGCGTTGTCAGTCACTAAATCTAAGTAATACTTAGGTGTTTTTTACCATTGGTGAATTCGACCATAAACCTTCTAAAACTGATATCGATTTCTTGTCCAAAAGTAATACTTAAGCGTTTTTTAACGTTGGTGAATTAGACTATAAACCTTCAAAAACTGACATAAATTTCTGGTTCGAAAGTTACGGGACAAGACAGATACACAGACTGCAGTGTCTACCCCATCATCACTCAAACGGAAGTCGACACTCAAACAGAAGTCGAATCTACGTATCAACACTAAGCGTACTATACAAAAACTGTTTAACACGCACTAAGCGCAAACAATATCGTTGGCATTGCGATCAGTATAAGTAGCAGCTCACGCGGATCAGCTGAGTCTCAAGCATTGACGAAGTCCGTAACCGATGCGATCGCTTTTCAGGGTAAAAATTCAACAAATTGATGAGCATTCATCGCATCTGGCATCACTTTGCGCTGCATTATTCCCTCGCCATAGGAATAAAAACAGCCGGTTTACATCTGCTTAAACAAAATTTCACGTGCCGGTACAAAGTTCTTCTCTTGCACGCCACTCGGTACCCACTACAGCCCTGATTACCTTACCATATATCCTGTACTTTAAGGTAGTACTAACTTACAACTATTACACCCTCCATACTTCATAGGATTGAATTGGGGTACGACAATTTGCCACAGAGCAAGATGGGGTGTTAGTCTCTTCCCATTCTTTGAAGGAGGTGGTTCTAATTTCTTTGACTTACGCTGAGACCGATGTGTGAAATTCTCAGAATATTACCCATTGGGGGCGCTACCACTCTACCCCCCCCCACCCCTGTATAACCACTGTCGCTTAGAACTGTGTCCCAGAGTTTATCAAAGCGCTACCTTCACCACAGTTGAGTGTAGTACTACAAAGATATCATTGCCAACAATTGTACCCCACTGTCTCACAGCGGTACCACTGCTCAAAGCGATGGCCAACCATCCTTTACTGCAGTATCATCAACCATACTGTGTTTCAGAGTATCAGAAATGGTACCCAGCTCAGAACTAGTATGCAGCGTGGGTCAGAACTGGTGCATGTACCACTCCATGGCACAAAACTGGTACCCGGCATGACTCATAACTGGTACCCAGCATGGCTCATAACTGGTACCCAGCTCAAAACGGCTACCCGGCTGCTCTACCTGCTACCGAGTTGCTTAAAACAGGTACCCAGCTACTCAGAACTGGTACCACTTCTTGTCCTTGAACTTGTTCTTGAGCTGCTGCGCATTGAGTGCGTACTGCTCCGCCTCACGTTTCATCTGCTCCGTCCGCTCGTCCAGCTCTCCGATCTTCTCCCCCCGCTCCAGCGCAAGCTGCGGCGCGCCACAAACAGAATCAACACCCCAGCCAACCAACTTTGCATATAACACGTTTTTTGTTTTGTTTTTTGTAGTTTAGGGAGTGTGTAGCACTAAGACTAGGCATACAGTCCAGTTCTGTGCAATAGAGCCGGCACAGAATCGCTGTCCCTTCTTTAGTCGCCTTTTACGATCCGCCCGGGGAGCTCTGGGCTGCAAGCCAATTCTTTGTTCCTGGGCCTGCAGGGGTTCATATAACACATCGTCGCTTAATTGGCAAAGGCGCATAAATGCAGTTTTCAAGTTTGCAGTTCCGAGCGATCTATGTCGTTGGACCTCAAACTTTCCGGCAAAGATTCTGAGTCGCATCGCGCACCCTTGGCAAAGGGGGTTTTAATTCGTCAGCCGCAAGTATTCCTACAATGCCTACCAGTCTACGGTGGAACCACTACCAGCGACTATGAGCTGGCGCAATGGGGCATCACCGCTTTCCCGCAAGGGGCTACAAAAAAAATAAAAATAGAATAAAACAAATAAAATCAAATCAAAAGTGATCCGAAATCTGCTATGGTCTCGCACCATTCTGGCGCGGCTGATGTCAGAGCAGGCCCCCACGCCGGCTTCCTGCGCGGCCGTCATGCCGGCCGGACCTGCCGTGTACTTGGTCAGACCCTTGGACGCCTTTCCACTGCTCTCCCCGACTGAGACCACACCAGCGCGCAACAGTGTTACCAGCGGATACAATCAGAAAATACAGAAAATTTGCTAATATAAATCTAGCAAAAAACAGTTAAAAATTTTTTTTAATGTAAGCTTGTAATTTAGGCAAATTTCGGGAATCGGCTAAACTTGTGAAAATGACATACTCGCGAAAAGAGTGCTGCAGACAATATATATGCCTTAAATGCTCTGCTTCACACGCTCTGCACGATGGATAGTCCTCAAAAACGTGAAACTAAGTGCAAAGAAATTTTAAGGAAGCAAAACCGCGAAAATAACATGCAGTAAAAATTTCATGTTTTGCAGTAGATATCCCAAGGTGATTGAACTTTAAAATGAATTGAAAAAATGTTTAAATGAGGGAGAAATGATGTTTAACTAAAACCTAACAATTGGATAATATTCATGGAAACCTTGTGATTTTTCGTTTCTTCTGAAAGACGTATCCTCGGAGTCCAGACTTATCACCAATTAAATCTAATAAAATATCGTTAGCGCATTTACATCAATTGGAAAAAAATATACTAAAATAAAATCAGCCCGAATCGGTCGTGAAAAAGAAGAAGCTGTAAGAATAAGTCGTAAGAAGAACGCACAGAGTTCCTCTCGATCGACGGAGGCCGAGCTGGCGACAGATCCGGCGGTGAAGAGGTTCTTGAAGAAACCTTGCTTCGGTGCCTCCGGCATGTTGCAGGGAACAAACAGGTCGCCCTGCATTTCCTTGATGCTTTCACTGTCAAACAGAACAAATATAGGTCACCCTGCATCTCTTTCATGCTCTCACTGTAGAACAGAACAAATATAAGTCACCTTGCATCTCCTTGATGCTCTCACTGCAGCACAACAAATATAGGTCACTCAGCAGCTTTCAATTAAGTGCAAATGAAGTTGCTCTGTCGCAAGCTTGCATGGCAGATATGACTGAAGTTAAATGTTAGAAGCACTTTCAGTATAGACTTACATTGACACTTCAGTGCAAGGCATTTACCTCACAAAAGCTTAGAATTTCATACAGAAACAACTGACAGCGTATCTTGTTATGAACCATAGCGTAGTTCTAACCTAGCGTCGGCAGAGAGAGAAAGTTTCTGGAGCTCTGACGGGGAACAGAGGTATATCACACTGCCATTGGAACTGAAGCAAAGGGTTCGAGCAACTCTGCAACACAACAACATCTAAATTGTAGTAAACTGAGGTAATACATTTCGCATCAAGAGAATAGTCTTAATGGTGTCTCTTTGAAAAGCATGCTTGGATGCCTTCGCAAATATATCTTTAAATCTCCTTAGTACTATCATATATCCACTTTAGACTTGGCCTTGCTGCTGTACGAGACCTACTTAGGCCCAGTTGTTCAATAGAGAGTTATTTGGGTTTAAATAATCATAGAACAAAAATGACGTCACGATCCAACCAGATCTTGCAAATTAGATCCAGGATTGTTTGAATAACACGCCAATATTGGGGAGTTATTCAAAAAATCCTGGATCGTTCAACTATGGTTCAAATAACTCCCTACTGAACAACTGGGCCCTGGACAATGTTTCACTGCATTTTGTGTTAGTCAAAAGCGATCAATTATCATTATAATTTTATGGTACATTTACATTTTTTTTATCTCTATCAATACAAGTAAGATTTTCACTGCACAAACAACAAATCGAATCTAAAGCAAAACAGCTCCACAACTCTTGCATTATTCAGAAGATCGCATCTGAATAATTTTCGAACTAAAAATAAATCAACGTCAAATGATCGACGTCACGCACGCCTATCTTTTAAGCTAAAAGTCACAAACGCAAAACGAACAAAGATATGATCAGCGTATTAGATCGGCGGCGCAGCAGACCTGACGTCGGGGAAGGGAATATAGTCAACGTCGAGCAGCGGCTTGAGACTGGGCAGACTGAACGTCATGAGGTGACCATTGGCGACGAAGCACGCCAGACACACACTGTCTGCACGCGCGACGCAACACATTTCACACTCGACTTTTTTTTTTTTTCGCCCAGAGAACTTCTGGAGCACCATGTCATGACCTAAGTCATCTCTAGGGCGTTGTACACTTCTCGACATGATAAGGTGCTAGTATCCCCTTCATTTAATTCGTGAAGTGCCGCTGGCAGCTGGATCAATCACGACACGCACATTAGGTGTTTCAGTTCAGCCTTTCAGTTACAGACTTTCCCCTCATCTACATGGTGGCCTGCTAGCTGCTTAAGTAGATTGTAAAGGTTTTGACCGAGATGCAGGGCAAACAAACGGTCCATACACTGCTTGATCCAGAGACACGTGAAAAACTTAAATTTAAAACCTCGACGCTAGCAATAGCAGGAGAAATGTCTAGACGAAATTAGCACCAGGTCAAATGGTATACAATAATCGCACACGCTGTCCGCACGCCACACAACACATTCCACTTCCTACTTTAGTCCTTGTCTCATCGCGAGTTTTAGTGCGTCTCTTCTATACAGCAATGTCGCTGTAGTCATTAAATGTAGAGCGACAAAGGGGTTACTAATGTGTGCACAGCGTCTTATTGCTGGTTGCTCGACCTCGATTTCAGCGCGATTTAATTTTTTAGTCCGATTTAACCAATAGAAATCTATGAGAGAATTGTATCAAATAATTTCATTGATTGGTTTGGACCACAAAACTAAATCAAACTTAAATCGAAGTCGAGCAACCAGCAGTTAGGCTCTCAAATTTAAAGTATAGAATTTCTGCTTTGTAAAATTTTGCTTTTGAGTAATGTGTATTCAAATTTACACCTGTTGAATAAACTATGTGGATCGGTTGCGGTTAGGCTTATGTTATTGTCAGGGTTAGGGGTAGGCTAGCGTAGGGTTTAGTTTCAAACTTGCCAGACCAAATGCTAAACTTTGTAAAATCAGTGGGATCACAGTCAAAGGGGCCAAACAGAATGTAAATCCATTATCACAGTACTGAGAACGCTGGTTTAGACCATGTACTGCCACGGTAGGCTAATGTTAAAGTGTTGGCGAAGCGTTGTGGCTTAGTGGTCTAAGTCGCGGACTTCGGATTGCGAGTGTGGCAGAGAGTCGGTTCGATTCCCGGCCGCGGCAAAAGATTTTAAGTCACTTCGTGCACCCTCGGCAAGGTGATTAATTTCGTTAGCCCTGCAAATAATCATCCATTGGGGTGGAGTGCAGTAGAGAAGTTGAAGTTGAAGTGTTACCCTTCATAGAGATGACGTCTGCCCTGGCCACGACTGAAGTCTCCGTGATCTTGGCCTTGTAGACACAGGTCTGCGACGGCAGAGCTATAACCTGCAACAAAGCAGCCATCAGCTCAGCATAAATAATAATATATAATAATAAATAATAATAATAATAGTGGGTTTAGCGCCTAATGTCTCAGCGCCTAATGGCATCAATGGACTTGTCGGTCCCACGCCCTCGGCTATTAGCGACACGGTTATGAATGGCACGTGTCTAAAATTAGCTCCAAGACGACAGCTGACGTTACTGAACTGATCCACTGACCTTGTCTCTGTGAGTAAACACCTGCGACAGTCGGCTAACCTGTATTACCCGCTGACTGTACCGGCGCCCAGAGTCATTATTGTAACTTGTATGCGTCTTTCACGCTTGAAATATAAGAAGTCATTTTTTACTGAAAAAGAGTTAAGTTCATGCAGTGCTTGTGACAAGCCTAAAATCTCGACCGCCAATATAAATGCTAAATCGTGATCTCAGAGCTTTGATTGGCTAAGATGATGTCATGACCTTTGATCAGCATTTAACACTTGATTGAGGAACCCAACCACTCAATGTCCCAGTCGACTCACCCGCGCCTGTTTCTCGGAGCAGATGACGGCGAACTGCTGGTCGAAGGACTGGGACTGAGCCTCCACCGATGAAGTAGGAGATATCCGCATCCGCGCGTTTACCGTCGACTGTTGTCCTGGGAACAAGAACAAGAACAAGCTCGTTGGATGTGATATGAGCAAGATCGTGTGATGTAAAAGAAGCAGGATCATGTGATGCAAATAGGCAAGACTGTTTGACATAAAATGAACAAGATTAAATGACGTAAATAGACAGATCATGTGACATTAAATTAGCAAGTAAAACATGAAATTTATGCGTGTAAGTAATTTTGGCTAATTTCGCAAATCAGTAAAACTCGCAAAAATTACATGCGCCAAAGTAAAGCTGCAGAAGCAATTATAGTGGGCAGCCCTCAAAAACATAAAAATTAAGTGAGGCACAATTTCTGAGAGGTAAAACTGCTAAAACAACATGCAGTAAAAACTAAATGTTTTACAGTATGTGACGTAAAGGGACCACGTAACGTCAATTAGCAGAATCAATTAACAAATATAAGCCAGATGTAATCAAGTGAGATTATGTGACCATAAAGAATCAAGATCATGCAAGGTAAATTTATAGCAAGATCGTGCGACTTAGGTAGAGATTTGTACCTGGAAAAATGGCATAGGTTTTTGATTTAATGAGCATGTCCAGGTGTCAGATTCACAGAATTCTTCTTACTGTTACAAGTCTTGTCCTTGCGCTCGTCCGCCCCCCCAGTCCCCGTCCCCGTGCCCCCCCCGGCCCCCGCCGCCCCCTTACCCCCGTCCTTCCATGGTTGAGCGATGGGGGGAAGCGCAGCCCCCGTACAGTCGAGAAACGACATCGTCAGGATCGATCCCTTCAACCGAAATATTGTCCCTGTGCCACCACCAACAAAATAGCATTTAATTATTCTTATTAAATTAATCTTGCTGATCAACAAGTTAATAATAACAATAATAAGTTTAGAGTCGGTTTCGGCGTATGACGTCATCGAGGAGCTTTATGGCATCCATTTACTAAACGAAAAGAGTTAAAGGGCATCATGTTTCAGCTCTATCCGTTTTGTGTAACTTTTTAGGTAGATAAATATTGCCAATTTTTTATTTAATGAGCATGTCCAGGTGTCAGATTCACAGAATTCTTCTTACTGTTACAAGTCTTGTCCTTGCGCTCGTCCGC
>JAQIWG010001350.1:0-24981 GCA_034695025.1 Chamaedrilus cognettii
CCCCCCCCCCCCCCCCCCCCCCCCCCCCCCCCCCCCCCCCCCCCCCCCCCCCCCCCCCCCCCCCCCCCCCCGGGGGTCAAAAATTCTCAATTCTATCGTGACATACTTTATGGACGGCCCCGTTACTTAAAAATGAAATTCTGTATAGGCCTACGTAATGAAAAAGCAAACCGTGTATAGTGTAGGCCTTAGAGATCGCTAACTTAGGGTGGATTCTATAGACGTACCTTTGTTCTCACCTTCACTTTTACCTTTGCTTAGTAGACAATTTAACAGCAGTCCATAACTGCCATTCAAAGAAGCATTTTGTTTGGTCCATTAAAATTAATATACGACGTCATTAAATAAATACGACGTCAGAGATTTCAAGCAAAATTATTTTTATCCACACTGATTTCAAATTAACGTCATTATTTCTTGAAATTAATTTGTTTAGTGTGTAATTTATAAACATATTGCTTTTTCGAATGGCAGTGAAGGGCTGCCGTTAAATTTCGTTCCTTAGCGAGAACTTTGCTTAGCCGGGCGTAAAGGTACGTCTATAGCATCCACGCTTATATTGGTATTCACCATTGCGAGTTAACCTCCAGTTGAGCTCAATCGGCGCATTGAGTGACGTCACGCTAGGCATAGGAGATTGACAACGGTCACTCTCAACTCGCGGATTGAGCAACTCGAGGTTAACTCGCAATGGTGGGTACGGATATTAGTGCGTCTGAGCGCATCTTTTCTAGGCGCAGCAAATCATGGCCCTACCGGCTGCTCTGTACTCACGAACGACTTCCGATACCATACCGGACACGATATAATTGCATTCGGCTTAACATGAGTTTTGGCATGATCTGCCATGGGAAGTCACAGTTTGTTATTTAGGCAACTGCCATCATCGATGAAATAGGCCCTAAATGTATAATTGCAATGGCAATAAGACATGTACACCAATGTCAATATTAGCTTGCATCAGCCCCTTTCCACGGCCTGCATGCACTTAAATGCGATTACGAGCGTGGTTTACTATTCAAATAGACCCCTTGCAGATTTGATTCATGTCATATCCTTTATAACCTATATACTGGCTTGACCGTTCCAATTCCGTAGCCAGTGAGCTAGCCAACCGCTTGTTGATGACTTGCAAGGGTACGCCGCTACACTATACGAAATCGGTTGGAAATGAAATGTTGGCCTACGCCATCCCGCTGAAGGAGGCGCTGTGCGCCAAGCACTGATGTTTAGGCCAACAAAAAATGATTAGTCTACTGATAATAACCTAGTAATTACTTATTAGTACGCGCCAACTTGCAGGGCTAATTGTATGTTCGTGAAAGCGACTATAAGGATCCGTCTACTGGTGGGCAACCGCTCTTGATCTCTGCCCCGATTGCGCGGTTGCGCCATGTGAAAGATCCGGATATCAGCCAATAGTACTGACACCGCCTTCTAAAGGATGCCAAATAGCCTACTCTTTGGCCTGTAGCTGTAATTATTGATTGTTGCCTACGCTGTTGCTGTGTTTGACGCGTTCGACCGCGCCGACGTACAGCAGCTTTCAGATTCAATTCAATTTGCAAACGCAGCAGGGCTGTGTACCATTTACAAACAGAGGACTTTTGCAGTTACGATTCGGAAAAATCGTAGTACCGGTAACTTAAAACACTGCCGTCCATCAACCAAATAGAGAAGATGAAGAAGCTCGCAGCTTTCACCCGGCGGCATCTGCAGCTGATCTGCTGCGTCAGCATGCTGACTGTCGTGAGCCTGAGCGCAGCGCAGCAGAACACCATGACTACGGAAGATGCGAAGGTAAGCCTAGGCATATACTAATATGCAGCGAAGTGATGGGTCTTCTTTTAAATATCTCTTCGTCCTCTCGAATTTGAGTAACATTTGCTTTGAACTAAGCCTATTGATTTTCGTGAACAATGACTTTATAAATTTTTAAAACTTTTATAACTCGCTGGAGACGCTTTAAATATCTTGCAGCCTCGCATTAAAATTTATCATGTTGCGCGTAATCGCAGGTGATCGACTTGGCTCAGACTTCCAACGCTTGAATGGCTCTACAGAAAAATGAACATTTTTGTCACGCTCTCAAACTTGCTATGTCAAATTAAATAAATTCATGACCATCGCGATCGCCCTTCTCAAAACAGGCGCTCGGTTCGCTCCATCATGGGTGTCTAGTTTTCAGTATTAAAGCTCAATCTTCTGGCTAAAACCAGGCAAAATCCCAGCAAATATCCCACATTTGTAATCCAAAGTACTAAGGCATTCATACAATCTTAAAGAACTTAAGATTGTAAGTTCAAGGCCAGAAGGGAAGTCAAAAATGGTGCCCTTCTTTAACCCCCCCCCCCCCCCCCGCTCCCCTAAAAACTGTAAGTTTTGATTATTTACAAAAAATCAAATTATTTTTAAAACCTCTATCGGCGAATCGCTACCCCATCCGCGATCGTCAGTTGAGCACGGGAAGAAAAAAGTCTCCGTCTGCACCCCCTCCCCCTTCCGATCGCGAGTTTCTCGGATAAGATTTTAAATCCAACATACTGTATAAATTATTAATTCTCAGATTGCGAGTTTCTTGGATAGAATTCGAAATTCACGATACTGTATAAGATTATAAATTCAAGATACTGTTTTAAATGTCAGACAGTGTTATTTTAAAATGTGGATTCCATCAAACTCATTAATTTCCATGGTGTCCTAAACTTTATCGCAAACTTCATACTTCAAGCGACTGCTCATTCTCAAAGCAAGAATCTTGTTGCTGTTTCTAGCTTGCATGTATACATAGAACTTTTACTTTATTTTCCCTCACGGCAGACAGAACAGCAAGCAAAATAATAAAAAGCACAAAAAAATAAACTTCAGAACATGCAGTACTAACAAAGTTTTCCGTCAATGATAACACAATTTGCAATTGCATTAGCCTAAATAAATTATGCAGTACTACGCTTATTGATAGATGATTGCCTTATGAAATGCATCGGGCGTCAATGCAGTCAATTCTATACTTGTGACTCCCCGGTTTGTGTAGAACTACTTCAAGCAGTTCGGCTACATGGACAGCGAGATGTCACGTGAGCTGGCGAGGATCACAGAAGATGATCCCTTCGTGTCAGCAGTCAAGAGCTTCCAACGCATGGCTAGCATCAACGTTACAGGCTTGTTTCAAGTTGCTCGTTTTGTGTTAATATTTGTTCAATAATTCAATTAACATTTTTCTCATTTTAATAGAGCTAATAATATTATTATAGATGCATATAAGGTAATTTGAACAAGGCTCAGTTTTTTGACTCATGAGGCATTTTCTTTACGGAATTTTGCACTAAAAATATATTTCCTGTACACTTTTTGTTTATCCAATACATTTAGGCCTATATTAATTTATTAATTAAGTCTTATAGTCAGGAATAACTTTAGTAGGAGTAGTACTCCAAAAGCGACGTTTTTTTGAAACTCTACTCAGATTTAGAAATGGGTAGGAGTAGGATTACTCATAAAAATGGACGATGGTGGAGTATGCCTACTCTAGGCCTACTCCTTTTTTGAAAGGCATAGGAGTGCACTACTCCTGTTTTATAAGCAGCAGGCGTAACGTTACTCCCATTTTGTAAGGGCTAAAGTGAACTCAGCTTATAGCAGCTTTTGGAGCAAGTTATTGCATTTTTATTTTTATTTTTATTTCCTATAACGCTCCTCTCCAAAACGGCTCTGAAATCCTGCATCATCGGCAAAATTTACACGCTCACAATGCACTATGTGTGAAACAATGAAGATGTTCCTCTAGACAATTTTACTTAGTTGTAAACAGGATTTTTTATCGCAATTAGTTCATTCATGTGTCCTTAGATTAACTTGATAATAATTATATTGTAAAACCTAATCAAAGAGTGAATGTTCTCGAAACGTGTCATCCGGTTTGCATACACCCTTTGATTACTCCAGATTAATGCATTTGCTCTTGCACTTAACACCATAGAGAAAATATTGATCATCAGTTATAAGTTAGTCTAAATGCTGATTTTACGTAGAAGTTACTAGTCTTTCCTGCTGTATCTATCAAATCATTTCATTTGAATGGAAAAAGGTACTTCAGAATTGAGTGCATTGTATTTTCAGTAATGCATGAATGCATTTTATTAATATTGTTAATATAGGCCTGCAATAGCGTATTTTAAGTTAAGTTCATTTTTTATCAGGGCTCGGCTTTTGAAGTTTAAAATTAAAATTTGTTAAAAACTGACAATTTGACTGAATTTCTTTTTCGACTGTTCTGACAATGTTAAAGCAGTGAATGTTGCCCCATCTTTGATAACAGGCCAACATTACAGCTTGTTCACAGCAGAATCACGGTGCATGTTGTTCAATATTTTAAACATTTGTTTGATTCATAATAATGAATAAAGCCATTTATATAAAGAATATATACGCTAACCTCTGTTTTAATCTTTTTGTATAGAAGTTGTCTTGCTAAGAAAATGAAATGTTTATAATTTAAATTGCCTCGCTAAGAGACATATTGGATTAAATTCCAAGTCCTATTGCTGGTTGTAAAATGTTTTTGCCCATTCTTCTTCCCCTGCGAGTTTAAGGACCGTGTGTAGTAACGAAGACTATTATAGTCCGGTTCTGTGCCTCGACCTTGGCATTACCAAGCACAGAATCGCTGCCCCCTCTTAAGTCACCTTTTACGACTCGCCCGGGGAGCTCTGGGCTGCAGGTCTATTCTGTTCCCGACCTGCATGAGTAGATGTTTTTGCCCAACAAGTTGATGCATTATTAAGACATATTTTTATTGTTCTTTGACAGGTGTTGTTAACGATGAGACGGTGAGGATGATGCAGATGAGTCGATGTGGAGTCAAGGATCAGCTCGGCATGGGCAACATTGCCAAGCGGCGCAGGCGCTATGCTGTTCAGGGTAATACCCTTACTTATTAGCTAACCACCTTTTTGTCTTTTTTTCCCCATTTATTACTTCAAGGCAAAATACAAGTACATAATGCGAGTCACATACGAAGTAGTTAGCGAGCTTAGGCAAAAAGAGGTAAATAACTAACTTTTTGTCCTCTTTTTCAATGCAAGTCACATAGGAAGTAGCGAGGTTAGGCAAAAAGAGATAAATATTCCCGAGAAGACTTGCGCCTGTACCTAATCCCTACTGCTCAATTATGGAACTATATTAAGTTGTTGCATATAAGCGAAGGTAGCTAGAAAGAAATAACGTTTACACTTCAAAGAGACAAATGTGAAAAAATTACTACCTGACAGACGTCAATAGTAGCTAAACATAAATATGGTGCATGCAGACTGAGAAAATAGAACGGTTAAAATTGTTTTTTTAACTTTATTCCGTTAATGTTCATGTTTCCAACCTGGTTAATGCTTGCGCGTTGATGAGGACTGCTGGAGCTGGGTTGTTACGGTCCTATGCTCTTCCAAACGCCAACCAAGTAAGTTGTCGCCTGGCATGGTATTTAGTATCCAGCGACACTTGTGTGTTAAAAACCTTGCTGAAGGACCTGTAGCGCATGGTTTCATGGTTGCCGGTGGCTATTTTAGAAGATCTGCTTGAGAAGAATTAGTATGAAGCCATGATAAGATGGAACGAGGACGGATCTGGATGAAGATATGAGATGCCAGGGACATAAATGTTCAAATGTGGAGTCATGAATTCATAGATGTGGGGTTATAAAAGTGAGATCAGATACGAACAAGCACTAGTAGGTATGGTCTCAAACAGTGAATACTGCACCGAAAGAAAAAAAGGGGCCTCCATCACTGCGCTGCATAGGGGCCTTCATATAGGTAAATACGGTCCTGTCTGTGAATAGGATTTAGTTTTAAACCAATTGAAGACGTACAGTATCAGATACCGGTATCATGTCAGCCTCTAAAAGGTGATTTTTCATGGGATGTGTATGATGTATTTATTTTTATCCGCAGGCAGTAAGTGGCCAAAGGGAAATATTGTGTACAAGTACGTGGGTAGGACTACGCCAGATCTGCCAGAGACTGTAGTCAGAAGTGAAATTAGCAAAGCCTTCCAGGTAATTGAATGCTTTTAGGATAAAATACTTTAGAACATGAAATTTTTGCTGCATGCTATATTGGTGGCGTTGCTTCTCAGAAATTTTATCCCACTTAATTTTCGCATTTTTTGAGGACTGCCAATTTATTCTGCAGCTTAATTTTTGCTACATGTAATTTTGGCGAATTTGTGAAATTTGAGAAAATTACACCCACGTCAAAATTTTATGTGTTACAGTACCGAAACACAATTATGCTCGTTTACAGCTGCAGATAGGCTTGATGACATAATGAAAGCAACTTATGAAATTTGTGATAATCCCTGAGTCCTCATCAGCATGTATTAAATTTAATAATTAAATGAATGAAGACCTGTGAAAACGTCAATCAGTCAGGAGAATGAGTCTTGTATAAGTTTGTTGAGATCCTCATGACGCTTTAGGCGCCGAAACGGACTCTAGACTCCTTATTATTATTCTTATTTTGTTAATAAGTGTGTTTATAATAAGTAAATGGCAGTAAGTAAAGTAAGTCGGTGGCATTTAGCATAGATACCGATTAACTGTAGGAAAACTGAATCAAATATATGACTAAAATAAAAATATTAGGATAAAAAAAAACTCCTTAGCATTATGTTACTGCAAAAATCTACGGTGTCTAACGATTTATATTGGCTGTAACAAAATTTTGGATCGTTTCCAGGCTTGGACTGGCGCGGTGCCCGGCCTGACGTTCTCAGAAGGCATTCTCGCCGACATAGAAATTCGTTTTGTAGCCGGTGACCACGGGGACAGCTACCCTTTCGACGGCCGCGGAAAAACCCTTGCTCACGCATTTTTTCCGCAGAAAGGACACATGCACTTTGACGAGGATGAAGACTGGACGTCTGAGAAATCATCGGGTAGATGCTAAACTATGGATATCTTCTTCATTTATTTGCATATATAGGCTGACCAACCGTAGCCCAGCACAAGCATAAATGTCAAACATGGTGGGTAAACGGAGTTAAGCAATATGTTTAAATACGAGCAATAAATTAACTGATTGAGCGATAGTACAGTTCGGATACAGTGTAGGCAAATAGTGATCAACACACAATTTAACATGAGGGGGGTCGGCAACGAAATATAATATTGACGAATCGATATACGTTGAAAAATAAGATGAATTGATAAGGTAGGATCTATGAGAGAGAGACAGTCAATATGGATACTGGTATCGGTGAACTGTTGTTCATTCAGATAGAAATGTAAGACGTCACTTTGTCTTGACTGTAGCTTGTTCTATTTAAACCAGCTGGAGTCCATAGTCAGCTGGATGGACGGACTCCAGCTGGTTTAAATTGAACAAGTGTTGAATAGGTCGACACTAGGCTCTGTGGATTTTTGCATAAATCAATCAAGTTCAATCAAATTTCTGCCATTCAATTTTTTTATTATATTTAAAAATTCAATTAGAAAGAAAACGGTGAAGAATATAAAAAATGCGACTTCAGATTCAAATTTCTCGCTTCGCTTTCTATGAACTCGACTATTTTTCATAACATTAAAGCGATTGAACCTGGTTTTAGACAAATCTAAACAAATATTTCCAATTTGGAGCAAACGCCTACGGCGTCCATGATACTGGGCGTCGTTACATTTGAATCACAATTTCTGATTCGTTGCTGCTTATCAACGTTCGAGCCTAAGCTTTCCACGAGGCATATTTTGCATGCAATTTTACATGCAATTTGGCATGCAATTTGGCATGAAACCATGTTGAGAAAATTACAATGTAAAATGTCCCTAACCGGATTTTATGCAAGCTGTACATGAAACCCAGTTAAGTAAATTGCCGTCATGACAACGGCCATCCGTCCGCCTTAACACGGTTTCCTTGCAAAATTGCATGCAAATTGCATGCAAAATTGCATGCAAGATATGCCTGATTGAAAGAGACCCTGGTTGGTGCTGCAGGAACCAACCTGCTGCAGGTTGCGATACACGAGCTGGGTCATTCACTTGGATTGGATCACTCTGACGTCAAGGAGGCCATCATGGCCCCGTTCTACCGCGGCTACGTCGAGAATGTAAAACTTCACACTGACGACATTGCTGGCATACGTTATCTTTATCCCGGTATTGCCGTCGTTATCTTACTCCGATTCAATAAATGATTATACGCGCGAATGTATTCGCTCGTTGATTGCGATAATTGTAGGCTTCTGCGGATTTGTGCAGCGGAGAAAAGTTCAGAATAATATTTATATTAGAAGTTTAACATGTTGGCCATCAAAAGCGCTGTTTTTCAATTATAAGTACTCGCTCTGACGACATTGCTGGAATTCAGGTAACTAACATTTATTTGAGCATTGCTGTATTTATCTTATTCCGGTTCTACTACTCCTAATAGCATAGCAATGGAAAATTTGATTATTGACATATGAAAATTTTAAACATCTGTGGATTTGGGTAGCAAAGAAAAATGAGATTAATATATATATATATAAATTTTTTGATACTGGCCTTTAAAAGCGATGTTTTAGATTAGAATATTTGATCACTCATTAAAGGTATTGATTTAATAATTGAGCAGATTCAGCAAATATACACGTTAACCCTGTAAATAGTCATTTGAGTGCTTGGAGTAAATTAAATTATAAATGAGTGTCATTAAATTTGAAACTCAAAGAAAAATGACACAAGAATCACTGAAACGCCTCACTAGTGTTTAGCTTGATGGCATTAATACCTCATTGGTTTTGCTGCATTATAGTGAAAAAAAGCTGAAGAACAATAATTAAAAAACAAAAATCAAAATAGCGCCATCTTGCTAATGCATTTTAACAAAAATATCCGACTAGGGGTTAAATCTTGTACACTTCAAACACCTTTTTTCACAAATCTTGTATTCCTTAACTATATAAGCAACTCGCTCAAAATGCCTTCTAGAGACGACCCAGGGACGCAAAGTCTCAAAGTCTCAAAAGTCTCAAAGTCTCAAAACTGCAAAGTCGCAAAACCGCAAAGTCGCAAAACCGCAAAGTCCCAAAGCTGCAAAGCCACAAAGTTGCAAAGCCGCTAAGCCGCAAAATTCATTTAAAATGAAATATTCAACTAGGGGTTAAGCCTCATAGCCATGTTCGGTTTATAACATAAATTTTCTGTTACTTTTTACAAAGCTTTTATGAAGCCATTTTCTCGCTATTTGAAACATTGTACACTAATTATAATTGATTTAGGCTACTAATCCCCAAGCATCAACATTCAATAAGGATACATGACGAGGCTATTTACGTTGCAATTATGATGCCGCGTAAATGTTAGCCTTCTGCCCGTTCTTACTTAACAAAATTCCAGCTGGCATCACAGCATGGTTACAGTAATTGTATCCTTTTTCAGATAATTGGAACTCATTTAGCGCATGTGATCAATGATAGTTGTAAAGTAATTTGAACCGCCCCGCTTAAGCGATGCTATAAGTAGACTTCACCCATTACGATAGTATCTAATTCATTTGAGCTAAACAAGACCACAATAGCCTATATAGAACTAGCCCCTATAGAAAATAATACGCGGTATGAGGCGCGTCTAAATAAATATATTTATATTTTGTCGTTGATCTAAATTTTAAGAGCTAGCTTGGGAAACTAGGAATAAATGCATCAAAATTATCGCATCAAAATTATAATCTAAGTCCACTGGCATGAAGCGCAAAAAAGTTTAAATACTTGAGACAGTCATATTGTGTAAAAAGGACACACTGAGTTATTTTCATGAGTTATCAAAGAGCCTGAAATTCACATTAATTTCTACCGGAAGTAGGCCACTTTCGAACCGAAGTGGGCCACTTTCGAGCCTAACACAGCACAGTCCACTAATTGTAATTGATATAGGCTGCCAATCCCCAAGCATCAACATTGAATGTAGCAGACGATCACGATGACTTAACTCTTTATCCGACCTCGCAATGTCTTTAAGTCCAATGTAGCGCGGGGGCAAGTAATCCCTAATATTTTCTTGACTTAGTTAACATATTTCAGTTAATAATCGTATGTAGATAACTGTGCCTTTGGCTTGAAGTTAATTAACTTCCGGCCAGACGTCGTTAAATAATATAAATATTTTCACGATTTTGCTCACGTATTTTTTTAGCTCTAAAACAATTTAGCCATTTAAACAATAAAGCATTCATTTTGCTTTAAATATGATACTTAGAATTTTTACGGCGTGCGCCGATAGGCGTACGGCATATAGCTTTTTTTTATCAACATCAGTGTTTCTGTTGCTGTTACAAATCTCAGTTCTTTTATCGAATCAGCTTAACTTTCAAACTCTGTTGCATCACTTTACCCTTCATTGGATTGCTGCATTATTGTACAACAAGATCATGAAGAAGACATGAAAATGGCGAGAGTTTATTGATTAACTTTAAATGAAATGAGCTTACGTAACTACGGGTTAATGAAATTTGAAAATTGTAGCATAAATTCGGTAATTTGGTGCATATATTTTACACATGAGTATGCATAGTTAGCACACGTGTACGCATATTTAAAGCATATGCATTGATATTTTCACGCCCGTGTATGCATATTTCACACAGATCGACTGAACATCATGCAAAATGACTTCTGCATGATTGACAGCGGACTTAACGCAATCGTGGCCATCAACACGACTTTATTTGCCTTCAGTGGTAAATTAATTCATTTTATTATCAGATCTCGGAGTAGGATTAACTGCTATTTTATGCTTTTCGGCTTACTCTTCATCATACTTTTTTCACTGAAAATTTGAAGCTAATTTTGTTAATAATTATTTATTGAATGATAACGATTATTGTCAAACACAAAATTTTTCCTGCATGTTATTTTCACGCTTTTGACTCCCAAAAATTAAGCTGCACTTTATTTTCGCGTTTTTGAGAACTGCCTATTATAATATAGATTCTGCAGCTCTATTTTCGCTCATGTAATTTTTGCGAGTTTTACCGATTAAATTTACAAATGCTTTATCAATTAGTGAAATTTGCCAAAATGACAATAACACTTCATGTGTTACAGTAGAATTTCATGTTCTATGGTAGAATGTACACAGTAAGAACACATGCAAATTTAATATAAAAAGTCACAGTAGGCCCTAATTACAATAATGTTCCACATTTTCTATAGCTATTGGCGGAATTCCAACACCTACAGCAAATTTAGAGATTATTGTCTTGTAGTTACAAACTAACAGTGAATGGTGCAAGTTGTGTTTTACTAACTTTACAAGCGACTTAGAAACGTTGAAACATACAGAAAATAGCATCTGCTGAAAATACATTTTACTATTTAGGCTCCTGACTTGAAGTAGTCTAGAGACTCATTGATACATTTTTCATAGATGGAATATTATACGCTTAATTCAATTCAAGTTTCAGCTCTTTGGTACATGATTGGTGCCTGGAGATATGATTGGTTGCAGAGGAGGAGCAGAGGAAGCCTCAAGGACTAGCGTGATAAATGCTTGGGCAATTTTAAATTTACATTTTGTTATAGTGCAAATCTATGAATTTTTTTATGTGATTTGATTTATTACATTTTCAGGCAGCCAGTTTGTCAAGTTGGACATGAACGGGATAGTTACCGGATATCCGAAGTCAATTTCTTCTGTCTGGCGCGACCTTCCCAGCGACATTGACACGGCAGTGTACTGGAGCACGCAGGAAACAAGTCTTACTGCTGGGTCACATGGCACACTATACTTTTTCAAGGTTAGAGTTTTCTCTGGTGATTTTAAAGTTGTATTTAGTAAGGTTCTCGTTATAAATATACATTTGTAAATAGGTACCGTAGTACAATAATGAATTGGTTTTAATGAATATCTTCTATTCACTCAGAAAAGTAGAGAAAAATAAATACACATGCACAAAAACAACATAAAAAAAAAGCTTAAATAAGTGAAGTTAATGATTACATCACATGTTAATTTAGTATAAATCTGTTGCGTTTTTAATCTTGAGTTATTTTTTTATTAATTGAATTGGTCTCAATTTTGCAAAAATGCGTGTTGCAGGAGTCAAGTGTACCCATAGCTGCCAATGAGCTTTCTTTCTTGCTGCGCTATATATGTGCTCAGATCTTAAGAAGGAGTGCGGTTTAACTGGAACTGTCTGCAAGGATATTAAATTAGCATGCAATTAATGAGCGAAGCCTTGAAACACGCATGTGCCAAATTACGTCAAAGTTTGCGTGAATTTAGAAACTAGCAATTATTTTGTGCTTTTTTGAAACTGGTATATATATAACTTGCGTTTCTCCTTGGGTACTTGCTTTATTACTTGCTGTTAGGTTACTTGCATTCTTTCAACTGCTAAAGGTATTATGTTAGAGCCAAGATTAATGTTTTCACTAATAAATTGAATTTGATGTATTTAATGATATGTTGTCATCAGTCACGTTTCATAACTGTCATAACATCTTGCATTCATTGTTCAGGGGTCGCAAGTGTGGCGGTACACTGTGAGTAACGATCTGAACGATTTCAGCCTGAACTCTGGCTACCCAAAGAAATTGTCCGCTGAGTTTGAGGGCTTGCCAGATCGTCTGAGTGCGGCCTTCATTTGGTCTGGAAACGGAAAACCGTATTTTATAAATGGTGAGTTTGATAACAAGCTTTTTAGGATAATTCAGTGGCGTTTATTGTTCATTTTTTTCAAATTTGTTTGCTTGATGACCTTTAGTATCGTCTAATCTGATAATGTGCATGTTTTCACACAGGTTTAGACGTTTGCACCCTGTGGAGGACTGCTGGAGCCCGGTTTTTACGGCCATATGCCCTTCCTGACGCCAACCACATAAATAATTACCTGGCACGGGGTTAGCTAGCGACACTTGTGTGTTTAACAGCCTTGCTGAAGGGTCTACATGTATAACAGCTGCTTTCATAGTTTTCGGGGACTTGAACCCAGGTCCCCTGGACTCTTTGTCCGACGCCTTAACCATTACACCACAGCTCTTCGCGCTTGGTAGACAGCACAATGGTAACAGACAGGCAACGACTGGTATGATATGAAGCAATAAGGGCAGGCAGAGAGGGAACCGAGTTCCACGAGGCAGCCGTAGAACGACGTCTACGGTTACTAGACTGCCCTTATTGTGGTTCAATTGAAAGGCAATTTTGCAAGTAGCCTGAACTAACAAAAATGAGTATAATCGAAAATATTGAGCAAACCACAAGAATTACAATAGCCATTATGGCATTTGTAGGCCTGCATTATAAATGAAACACATTGTACAATGATGCAAAACAGAAGTTTGCAAGAATAATGAAAACCATAGGCAATAAGCCTTGCAAATTCATGTAGGATGTCTAGAATTATATTCTAAATTGGAGTCGGGAAGGCAAACAGTAAATCAGAATGAATCCAGGAGTAGGCCTACGCTGAGAATGCAGTGACTATGTAGCACTGAGAACGTGTAGGTGAGGTATAAGCAGCCGACGTTATGCCCCGCGATTGTATCATAGCCGTATTTAAATAGAATTTGATTTGATTTTATATGAAGTCAATTTTGTCGCCAGGCAGCCACTACTTTCGTGTAGAGGCTGGTCGTGTGCCTCGAGGCTACCCCAGACGCCTGTCTGCCTGGTCCGGCCTGCCGCGGACGAACATCAGCACTGTGTTCAGCTATCAAAGCACCGGCAGAACCTATTTCGTCAGCGAAAGCAAATACTACAGATTCAACGATCGACTTTTCAGAGTAAATTTTATTCTAATGATTTTCCGATACACTGCGGTATTAGGTTATAATAATAAACGCTGCTCCTAGAAGTTCCATTTCATGAAACTAGGTGCTATAAGGCCTGGCATACTATTTAGCGAGTCAATTTTATAAACTCAATTAGGTTTTTAAGAAGTGTCTCTTTCGTCAAATTAGTAATTTTATTGATGTACAATAACACTATTGTGAGAATGATCGTGATCATGATAGCGCTGTGGTGTAGTGGCTAAGTCGTCGGACTCGAGTTCCAGCGACCTGGATGCAAGTCCCGGCGCTGGTGTCTGACACCGGACCCACCCCAGAGTCACGCAGGGCGTGATCTGGAAGTCGCCAAAAGCGTCAAAAAATAATGTTTTGAGCAGTTGGTGAATTTTTTTTCAATTTTGCGAAACCTCTTAGCGAATTTTATTTGTCCTTTGTTCTTAGAAGCTCAATTACTGGCTCTATTATGATGAACAGAGCAATAAATTTGATACATTCCAGTGCACCCGAAGGGAACAAATGTGCAACAAAGTTGGCGAAAAAAATACGGCCTGGCGAAAACAAAAGTCTTTTGGCAAATGTTTTGGCGAGTGTTTTTCAAAACCCAGATCGGGCCCTGCCAGAGTGCCATAGTTGAGAAAAAACTAAAAACTTGGATGCAGTGGCTGGGTGTAGAAGGTGTGGGGGATGAAAAATGTGCGCATTTGTACTGCGCGTATTTTATCTATTGGTTTTTTGTTGTAGTAGACGCACCGTCTGAGATTTCATCCTATGCGCATAATTTTGATTATTTGTTTGATGATCTTTTTTAATAACTGCATCTTAAATATACCAGTGTAGGATCCTGTCGACCACGGCTTAATATGGGAAAATATCTCAAGTGAAGCACAGATAGAGACCTTAAGTGCAACTCCTCGGCTCTATAAATATCACGCGAATGCAAATTTCTCCATGCTAATGCTACCCCTGCAGGCCGGGGAACAAAGAATTGGCCTGCAGCCCAGAGCTCTCCGGGTTTGTAGTAAAAGGCGACTAAAGAAAAAGGGGAGCGGTTCTGTACCGGCTCAGACCCGGACTGCATATACCCTTGTGTGTTACACACGGTCCCTAAGCTACAAAAAAACAAAAAAACAAAACCTTGCTAATGCGTGATCCTACTTTTTCCTAATTTCGTTATGGTAGTGGTAATTAATCAGCTGTGGGGATGTAGGCCATGATTCAGTCAATGCGCCAGAACAATTATTTTTATTTGACTGGTGATTCCATGTCGCTTGTCGGGCCCTAGGCTGCTAGCGACACGGCTACGTATGGCACCTGTCTCAACTATTGTCAAGACGATAGCTGGCGGTGCTGTTCTGTTTCCACTAACCTTGTATCTGTGAGTTGACACCTGCGACAGTCGGTTAACCTGTATCACCCGCTGACTGTACACGGTGCCCAGGGTCACTATTGTAACTTGTATGCGTCTGTCATGCTTGAAATAAAAGAAGAGCCTTTATTAAACTCCCATCTCGAGCACAGGTAGCTGTGGTTAATTTGAGAAATTTCGTAAATATTAGCCGTGATCGATATGATTGCCCTGTCCCAACAATCTATCTGACTCAAATACCGCATGCAGGTGGATGCCGGCTACCCGAAGAGCCTGTCGCAGTGCTGGTTCGGCTGCCCCAGCTCGGGCCCGAAGGACTGCGAGCACACGATGATGCAGGAGATGAGCGAGGGGGGGCGTCAGTTCCTCCATGGTCAGGACGACCATTCTGCTGCGGGCACGGTTGTCGCAACGACCTTCGCCCTGACCGCGCTAGTCGGCCTCTCCTCAGTGTTGCTCATTCTCTAATTCACTTACAGTGAGCTAACATCAATGGCATTGTGACGTTAGCTCGCTGTTGGTATTTTAACTTTAAACTTTTCATGCATGCAAAGAATGAGTTGTGGAACACGAGAGCCTAAGTTCTTTGTTAAACCACGCATTTTTTGCTCGCACATTCGTTTGCATGAAAAGTTTGTAATTCAAATACAAACAGTGAGGTAACGTCACAATGCAAATGGCCGCCTACTGCCAAATGCTCTACTGCGAGCCGACGCGCGGCGCAGCGGTCAATGGAACCGTGACGTCACTTCAACGTTTGTAGTTTAGATAAACACTTTCCATGCATGCAAACTGCATGCAAACGATGCATGGTTGTACGAGAGCCTAACTCAGTGTTGCATGAAGGCTGATTTCGTTGCATGCACGAAGAACATATAAGCGGCGAAATAACGTTAGTTCGCCGCTTGTATTTTTTTCTGTGCATGCGTGAAATCACGGTTTTATGCACGCGTTGGATTATACACTTTGGTTAACAGTCAAGTTTTTCCAGTCAACGAACTACGAAGCGGAAGGCTGTTTTGTCACAAAGTTCATTTTTCTGCCGTAGTTTTTAGAAACCACTTCGTTCTGTGGACTACAATCTGTAGCAGCGGGTATTGAGGGTTGAGATCTTTTAGTGATAATGATACTCTTACGGTATAATTATCTACACTTATTTTCGCTGTCATTCGAGCGTAGCTACATGACTTGTACACTGTCTTGACTCGTGTACGTTTAATTTCTTGAATGAAATATTAACTAATCTCATTGAAATCTGAAATGAAAACTGCTGAGCAAGTATACTTTATATTTAATTATATTATTTTGCAGTGTGTCAGTAGTCAATGCGTCAGTAGTAAGACACAGCATGGTATTAATCACATGCCGTGAAATTATTGCTTTTTAATTCTCTTGATAAAATTTTAAAATCAAGTTGTAATCATGAATAATGATGATTATATATATAGTCAAGTTATGTATTAGGCCTCATTGTAACCTAGTTAGAGATTTTTGAGAGTGTATTTAAATACTCAAGTTCAACGTTAACAGACATACATGCGTGCCTAAATATTTTCCTAATTCCTAATCATTTATTTGTCAGTTCGTTATTGTGTTGAACTCCTTATAGTCTGATTAATGCCATAATTGATTTATGCATGCTGCTTTCGCTACCTGCTTGGTGCTTACTAGTTTTATTGTAAACTTGCATGTTTTTAATGTTTGTGCTTGTCTGCAAAATTTTTTGATTTCGAGTAAACTATAAAAAAATTGTATTTATAGAGATGTAATAGAACTGTAAAATTCTAGAAATTGAACAGTTCAGTTTTTTATGATGGCTGTGGTGGAATGAATAGATTTTTGCGGATGCGAACCATTTCGCTAAAACAAGTTATTACAAAAGCATCTTTTCTCTATGTATACAGTTCTGTCTGTATACAGGCTAATTAAAAATATATATACTTAACCAAAGCTAACATAGCCCTTAAAGGCTGAAACAAAAATTTTAAAAGATTCTAAAAATAGAACAGCGCGGGTTGGTATAATGGTTATGGCCAAATAGTATAGCGGAATCAATGCGATGTTTCAGCTTTTTTATGTTTTTTTTCAATTGATACTTTGAATTTATTTACAATTAAATCATAATTTGAAACTTCTTGAATATATAGGCCTATATTGTACACTATTATTATTATTAGAAACAATTTAGATTATGAATTAAACAATTTATCGCATGTCGAGGCAATTATTGCCCCCCGAGTACCAATTTAAAAAGAGCAGGATGGACAACTATAAGTACCAGCCAACCAGATTCATGCCCTAGTTTAGTAGTATACACTTTATCTGCACATTGTACATGGATATTGATTATTAGAGGATTTCAATCATTTTATGACCTTTTTTACCTGAAGTCGTTGTTACGAGTTAGCCCATGCTGGCTCATTTAACGGGCATCAAGTGAACTATGTTAATATTACATTAGTTAAAAATAATGACAATAATAATTTTCGGACAATTTTTTAGAGCGCCGTATCATGACCGAAGTCATCACAAGGGCGCTGCACACAATCCAATATTAAAACAGCCAGAAACATTGCAGTTCGACAATACTCATACACATGAAAGAAGCCCATATCCCCCCAAAGAACAACAGTTCAGAATTTGCAGTATTTTTCGTAATAATTCACTGTTTTAAAATATGATGATCATTCAAATATCTTAATTTCGTTCTCTATAACATGAGTCATTTTAAAATCTGCCTTGTTGCTAATTTTTTTGTAAATAAGATGCTCTCCAAATTACCGTGCAAAAAATGACTGGAAAATGCTACTTTCAATTCACATTATTATTTTCATGAGGCAACAGCTGTAGAGACGTTAATCGTATAACGCATAATTATATCGTTCTTAATGTAACAAATATGTTATGTGAGATAACTTATCTTTTTGCACTTATTCATTGAAACAAACATACGTAATAAGTAATTGCGATTAAATACTTCTTAAATCACATATTAAGCAAACTGCAAAATGATAAATTATGCGCATAATTTAGATCAACAACGTTTGTTAAGCTGTACAGCATTATACAAGCCTACGTTCAAGTAAGCACAATAATATACTTAAAGCCACTGTTAAAAATGACTTTAAAGACGTTAATTTCCACGCCCCGGTTTGAATCGAGCTAATCTTCGCATTAAAGGTAAGTCTAGTCACTCCTCATGAATATTTCTGTCAATAACCGTTCTCGATCCTATGCCCCTTGCTATCACCCAAACATGACTAATAATCCCTCTCATTCTTACGCCCCTCGCCATCACCCAAACCCTCCTCCCCCTCCCCCAACAGTTCCTCCAACAACACGCACTTCTTCAGCGCGCCCGGCAGCGCCACGCGATCCAACTTCCCGTGCAAACCGAGCCCAAAACTCTCACGTATCCTCCTGACGCACAAATCAAACAGAGCGACTGGGTTCACCACCCTTTCGATCAGCCACCGCCACTCGTCACAATTCACGACGAGAACCTCAGGGACGTTGTCTCCATCGAAAAGATACCTTTCGGAGGCTGTGTTTGCCCCTGCTAAGACCAGCAGGCGCGTGATGCCAAAGTTTCCGGTAATGATGGAGCAGTGGAGGGGGGTCAGCTGGTGGTACACGTGCTTGATCTTTAGTTCACCGATGGGGTTGAGCGCGCAGTTGGCCCGGAGGAGCGCTACGACGGAGGAGCGCCGGTTGTTATATGCGGCGGCGAGCAGTGGGGTCACGCGACAGTCGTCTGGACAGACAGGCACATGTGCAATCTTTGATTCACACATCAGTTTGGAAGAGCAACAGAGACAACGCGGGAAATATTTAAAACAGAAATTAAGAAAAGAGTAACTTAAATAAAATGTCAATGCTATGGTAAAGACCAAAGCCCTATATACCAAATAACACGTCTGCTATGTCGTCATAGTTAAGATGTTCATAAATGCCATATTTGAAATAACGTGAATTAGATGACACGATAAGTCTAGGCTTATATGTTTTATAGGCTTATATGCTTTAGTGCATGAATCACTAAATTTTCTGTTTATTCATTTCAGTAGATATATACAAATGGTGCTTATTTGTAGTCAAAATGGTTGTTGTATACGGCGACGAGTAGCGGAGTGATGTAACACACGATTATTAGGGCTAGGCTTCGCAGGCGTTGTATGCCAAAAATTTTGGTTAGATTGAATTTGTAGGCCAAATTTGAAAGGAACAGGTGTTGCATGAGGTGTTAAAATCGATTTCGTTCTCGTTTTGGGACCATGTGTAGCACTAAAACTATATACAGTCCGGTTCTATGCAAGAGAGCCGGCACAGAACCGCTCCTTCTTTCGCCTTTTACGACTCGCTCGGAGAGCTCTGGGCTGCAAGCCAATTCCTCCATTTTTTCTCGGGCCTTTCAGGAGTTTGCTAAAATCGAGTAAGATGGCCTGCATGGCTTTTATAGACTGAGCACTACGCCTGTTAAGGCTGTCGTTTTATTAAGGCTTAATTTAACTATGTCCATGGTGATAGGCCTATAGGAGTAAACGGGGTTAAGTTTGACCGTTATAAAACTTTCCTAGCACTACGATACTTTGCCCAGCTTTAACCTACATTTCCAATTGAGTTTCAGTTCCTAGGAGGCCAAAACGCATGTCATTAAGGATGACACAAAACTTGTGGAAATTTATATCAAGATGGACAATGGCCAATCCCTAGAATTTTAGCTGCATTTTCATGCAGCAAAGTTAATAAAAACACAACAAAATTTGCTAGCTCCACAGTTAAACAGTAAGCCAACTGAGCATATCCTCCTTCTCATAATATCCCCCCACTTACCTCCTAAATTAGGATTCGCCCCTCGCTTCAAAAACAGCTCCACCAACTCGGTCGCGCCCTGATCGGCTGCCATCTTGATGGCCGTCCCCCCGAACTTGTGCCACTGTTTCCTCGGGGGCACCTCGTTTAGCTGGTACCCTGCGTCCAGCAGGGCGCGCGCGATGGCGAGGTCGTCCGGCGTGACGCTGTTGTTCCTGCGCCGGCAGCGGTAGAGTAGGTTGAGCATCGAGTTGAGGTTTGCCTCGTCGCGGTGGTTCACCTGAATGAATGACTGAATGAACGAATGAATGAATGAATGAATGATTGAATGAATACATTTTTATTTCAAGCATTCTGGGGCACCGTACCGTTAAACACGAAATTTTCGCGTGCATGTAATTCTGAAGAATTCTGCGACCGGCATAAAATCGCGAAACTGATATGCGCGAAAATAGAGCTGGAGAAGCTTTATAGGCTATAATGGGCAGTTCTCAAAATCGCCAAAATTAAGCGCAGCTAAGTTTCTGAGAGGAAAAACTGCCAAAATAGCATGCAGCAGAAATTTCATGTTTTACAGCATTCAACACGCAGTGCAACAAGTTATCAAGTAATGGCTTGAAATACAGACACCACAGGCTCTAGGCGCGCGTGTCAATCCGTACATATATCAGCATAATTTCCTAAGAGTAGTCGCATAATGGTATGCCTACAAAACTTCACAAAGGAAACTGATGCAATGAAAAATAAAATCGCCGAAATTTGTCTTTAATTATATAAAATCACTGCAGCAGACCTCGCTGCCGGCGGCGAGCAGCAGACGGACGTACTCCACGCGGTCGACGTCGGCGTACAGAATAGCCTCCTGGGAGGCATTCAGAATGATTTACTGCATGGCTTGCACTGACACTCGTACCCGCGATGGTGAGTAAACCGAGAGATGGTCAAATGGTCAAGTTTAACGTGACCGTTATCGATCTCTTTTGAATAGCGTGACGTTGCACAATCCGCCGATTGAGTAAACTCACGGTTAACTCGTAATGGTGCGTATCGGCCTAACACATGGAGGCTTTATACCTCATTGGTTTTGCTGCATTAAAGCGAAGAAAAATTATGAAAAAGGCTTCAAAATAGAGCCATGCCAGACAGACTCGTCGACGCTCGCTGCGTGTCGAGGAGGAGGCTGGAGTGGATGCTTTGCCAAGCAAAGTCGCAAAGTTGAAAAGTCGCAAAGTCACAATTCGCAGTTGCAAAATCGGAATTCACAAAGTCGCAAGGTGCATTTTAACAAAAAAATCTCACCAGAGGTTAAAATATCAACTTGCACTTCCCACGCTTTAGGGAACGAAGTGTGACCAAAGGGGATTTGTTTCAATAACGTCACCCTAATTAATGTACGTCAATCGTAGTATGCGCTAAAGAATGCACTGATTTAACTGATATATGAACTTTTAAGTTACGTCATTGCTCCATCTTGATTTATTGCTTGAGATCAAGGTAAGCTGTAGGACATGACAAAATTAACTCTTTAAACCTGCAAAGTGTTTTATTTGGTCTTTTTGCAAAAATAATTTCTACCAATTGAGGCAGCACTGATTCACACTAGTAACTAGCAGAAGTATTTGCCAAATTTCAACGTTTTTACCATAGAAACACTTCCTAAATGTTAACATCCACAATTATTTATTCAAGGATTGATGACGATGCAGTTTTACCGAAAATTAATTTCTGCTAAGCGGAAATAAATTTTCTACCTATAGATAGCGTACGAGTATTGGGGCAAATCTGACTCAGACCTGCCCCACAAACTCAGACTGTTTGAGTTCAAAAAAGGAAACTTTTAACAGAGCCTTATTGCCCCTGATAAACGTGAATCGCTTGATATTTTATGCAAAATTGAACAATATTTATAAAAGCAGTGTGGCAATGAGAGAAAGCACGAGCAAACGAGCTTTGACCACCATGTTTCAAAATATTGATTTAAAAAAGAGGGAATAAAAAATAACAAAAAACAAAAGAAGACCAGAGCGCAGAAAATCATAATAATAGCAAATTTAAAAAAATCTGTAAGCGAAATTTTAAAACAAAAATCCTAAGAATATATACAAGAAATAAAATACCAGATTCATCATAGCGTGTAGCAAGAGCATATAAAAATAATAAATATGTTCCTTTAACATATTCACTCAATTCAGTTATACCTACCACACAATAGCAACCGCTTGATATATCAAGAAAACTAAATTATCACAATTTCGTTACCTCACAGACTGGGGTTAATAGAGAATAAGAGCTAAGAGTTTTCCGGGGCAAGTCACACAAAATGCGGCAAGAGAAGGTTCTTTTGACTGTAACGTCTTTGCTACTGCACAAGGTCCTACAACTCTAAGTACCTCCACCACACCAACTTAGTGCTGCAAGGCTAGACCTGCAGTGGGGTTCTGCTGTCACGGTTGTCCGGCAGGTTGATGCAGCTGAGATGAAGGATTTCCTTGACATGACTCAGGCGGCCATCTTGTGTGACTGCATTCCACAGCGGTATCCGCCCCACCAGGTCACAGATGTTGATCTCGGCATTCGCTTTACGAAGGATTTCAATGCATCTGCAGGATTTAAATAACTGTTACACAATGCGATGACTGTCATGAATTGAGTATGAATAGGCCTATGTTTTAATAGGCCTATGTTTTAATAGGCCTATGTTTTAATAGGCCTATGTTTTAATAGGCCTATGTTTTTTATATAAATACTACAATAATCAACACCATAGTATTTATACTTATAGTATTTTAGTATTTAACTTATGCATTATAGTATTTTAAACGTTTTGTGATAGAAAACACTTTGGACTGCGAGGGCCACAAACTTTTCAACGCCCTCAGCCGTGGGCCGCACATATTGTATGGGTTTCAGTGGTTTTATGCGGGTCACGTTTTCACGTTTTGTAGACAGATGATTGCATATAGGACTATAGGCTACAGTCTAATTCATCTCATCACGCACCACAGAGATCCTACACACAAGTCACATGGCCCCTACGCACAAATCAAATCATGTGGCCCCTACACACAAATCGCGCAGACCCTACACTTAAATCACATGGCCACTACACACAAATCAAATCACGTGGCCCCTACACACAAATCGCACATACCCTACACACTCGCATGGATCCTACACACAAAACACTACCCACTGCAGGCCGGGGAACAAAGAATTGGTTTGCAGCCCAGCCCCGGGCGAGTCGTAAAAAGCGACCAAAGAGGGGGGAGCGTTTCTGTGCGAGATCCCTGCACAGAACCTGACTGTATTTAGTCTTTGGTCGCCAACACACAGTCCCTAAAAAAAATAAACAAACAAAACAAACACAAATCGCTACTTGGTGTCGGAGCACTCGACGGCGAGGTGCAGCGGGGTCCTGCCCTTGCTGTCCTGCAGGTCGACGCTCGCTCCCGACTCTAGCATTAGTTCGACCATGTTGTGCCACTCACTGCGCACGGCGTACATGAGGGGCGTCATGCACCAGCGGTCCCCCGCGTCTGGGTCTGCCCCGGCCCGCAGCAACACCTGCGCCCCACACAGCCTTCAGATGGCCAGTCAGGGCTTCTATTATCTGGCGTCCCGGTGTTTATGACGCCAGAAAATTTTGACTCAGACGCGGCAAAAATCGTGCATACGTGTCTCCAAAAGTAAAAAAAATCGAGCACCCAGTGGCAAGCACAGGTTAGGGCGGCGGAAAGGGCGCAGCTATAAATATTGATATGCCCAGCCTGGCCTAACCCTACATGTGTAGCAAGAGCAATAGGATAGGGCTGCATCTACATCGTGACGTCATACTCCAGAATTCAATAAGATACTTTGTTCAATTATTCACTCCAATCATCCCCTAGTTTGTCTGCACTTGAAAATCTAGACATACATGTATGTAGTAGATCTTGCATCTAGAGTAGTTGCAACATTCTAGATTTCCAGATAATTTGCAAACACAGAGAGTACCCACTTCGAACACTTTACGTCTACCTGTGTTCGAAACGTGCAAGTCCTTAAATTTAACTCCTCGACGCTCGCAATCGCACGCGAATCCAAAGTTCCCTATGCTACTGCGTTATCGATGGTGTTCTTCAAGTTTCAGGACCATGTGTAGTCACAAAGACCATTACAGCCCGGAGGGCCACGCACAGACCGCTCCCCCTCCTACAGTTGCCCTAAACGACTCGCTTGGGGAGCTCTGGGCTGCAAGTCAATTTTTTGTTCCCCGGCTTGCAGAGTCACTCAATGCGTGATCGAAAGCAATACCTAAAGTTCAGTGAGATTTCTGCATGCCTGTGCGCAGTCGTAGCGTCCCTTCTCGCAGCAGATGTGTAGCGGGTACCAGCAGAGCGGCCGACCCATCGGGTCGACCCCGTCGAACACCATGTTCGGGTCGCAACCCTCGGCGATGATCTCCTCCAGACGCTTCGGCTCGTTGTCAGTGAGGCAGTGGAACATGTCACGCTCCATGCGTTCACGCCATTGCTCTGAGCGAAAGCAATTGAACCAGTTACGCTCAGTTATTTTAGTAGATGAAGAAGAAGATTATCGCGTAGGCTGTTACTGTAACCAGTAACGTCCATAAGCGTGGGAGCTCATCCCCTTAGCGGCGTTTGGAGCAAGCAAGGAATAGCTAGGTATCATCCACTGTGCATGAGACAGAGCCTACTGCCTCGATACACTCTGCCATCTTCCCCAGACACGAGCCCTGGCACTCATATACGCCTGAGCCGAGCGAATCACTGTACGTGAATGGTTTGTCCAACACCCTTACTTAGTAGCCGCCGGGGCTTGAACAAGCGACAGTACGCGTGGCGGTCTGGCGCCTGAGCTGACTGAGCTACCAAGCCATTATTATATTGGCTATATACAGGGTGCGTAAAAAAAAACAACCCCCTAGCAGATTCGCGATAACTCGGCCAAAAGTAAATATATTTTCTTGAAATTTTCAGGGATTGTAGCTGAGATAATATGACACAAGGCCCTCAAATTTCAAACGAAAACATTAATGCGTT
>JAQIWG010001351.1:0-24980 GCA_034695025.1 Chamaedrilus cognettii
TATTCTAGCCAGACCTGCGTTGCGTCACGGTAGGGCACTCGGGAATCGGGATATACCGAGACCTGAAGTTCCCCCGAGGCATTTCTCTGTGCCAATGTTTGGGGGCGTTCAGTGCGATCCTGTAACCTACAATTATGCGTTGGTGAATCGATTACATGCCGTTGGCGGGCAAAGAAATAGGCCCTCATGGCCTACGAATATGTTAAATTGATTAGATTTGAGATTTGAGAGTTTGTAGTTTTCTGAAAGTATTTGGTGCGTCATAATTATATAGCTCGCTGTAATCTTGAGGTGAGGCCTCGTGTATGTGTTTTGTAGAATCTGACCCCGTGGATTTCAATCAAGAAAAGTCATTTAAAGCCTACGCATTATGTATTTTGTTTTACTTTTTTTCTTTTTCTATTTGTTTACGCTTTGCGCGATTCCTACACGTGATGTGATCATGTGACATCATGCGAGCCTTATTGGACATTATAAACGTTCAATGGATTCTGCAGTAGCATGATTTTTATATAACCGCGCACCGAGATGAAGGGTTGCAACTTTGCCACCCCTCAGCCAAACTATCCATCAAATTTCAAGAAATAGCCTACAGGGATAAAATGAGTGTTTATCTTCTATTGTCATTTTTGCCATTGTTATCTACTGATTGTAAAGGCTCGTGGTATTTATAACACGCGCGGAAAACGACCCGCTAGTACAATGAGCAACAGCCGTCGTGGCCTCGCATTGTGGGCATAGTCGCAGTCAGATAGAATATACAGATATGAGCAAGGCCTTTGATTGAATATACAGATATGAGTAAGGCCTTCGATAGAATATACAGATAAACGAGGCCTTCGATCTCACAATATACTCTGTGTATTCCCAAAACCATGCTACTCTCGCTCACACCCCTCAATTGTTCTGCATAGTCAGACAGCATTTGTCTGGGATTGAGGGATTCGACTCTCAGAGAGAAATCATGACCGCCCCCCTCTCTCCCCCGGCCATTGCGCAAAATTATGTGGGTTCATGTGGGTGAGTTTCGGCTCGCCTCAGTTGATATCATAACCTCATTCTGCAATGGACCCACCGAACATTAAGACGTTAGGGAATCATTACTGAAACAAATAATGACCATTGAAGAGTTTGTCTCAGGCTCAGAGTATTTTATATGTTTCACTTCCTTATTATCACCCCCCCCCCCCCCCCCCCCCCACCTCCGATTGTGAGTTAACTTCAAGATTTTGCGGTAAATGTCTCGCCCCCCTAGGGAATTTGTACGCTCTGCTGATAGTCTCCCCTCCATTTTGTCTCTCCCCCGTGGCCCAGATACACGAGATTTGTCTATTCCATCGTGGATTCGCTTGAGCCATTGAAGCCCGACCAGTCTCGATGTAAATTCTTCGCCCGTTCGCTTCCAAGCGAGCGCCATCTTCCCATCGTCGCTCGTCGATCGTCCAAATGATCCGATAACAAATTCCTCCTCGAGTCGCTTTCATTTCTTCGATCGGTCGGCGATGGGAGCAATTTGCGGTTTGCGACTTTCTCCCGTGCTTTGGGTTATAGAGAGCACAGATAATAGAAAAATGTGTTCACAAAATTCACTAATTTATTCAATTTTAAAGTTAAAAATGGCTCACATTTCTTCACGGAAATGTGGGCTACCACATGATGATATTAAGATCGGCGTCGTGGCCCCCCGTGCTCTCTGCCCCCCCCCCTCCTCCCGGGGGGGGGGGGGGGCAGAAGCATTATATTGCAAATGATTTACTAGTCACTACTATTTATTCAATGCGGCTCAGATTTCAAGTTTCAAACCCGCGTCTGCACGTATTTAAACCACTCGGCCCGATGAGCATTAATTGAAATCGATGCAAAGTATTTTGTGTCAGTGGATCGCTTTTCTATAGATCGTCCGTCATTGCCATATAGAACGTCGACCTGCTTTCTTTCTCCATCTTCTTCTTTCAGCAGACAAACACAGCAGCCAGCACTCAGTGTGTGCGCTTATCTGACTCGACGATGGTCACGTTATACCCCGCGTTACTTGACGCCGCTATTATTTAATCTGGAAATCTTTTCGTAAAATGACCCGATCGTTGAGAGTATGCTGTACCGCTGGGGCGGTGCAAGGTATTCCGTTCACTTCCGTTCCGTGTGTATCAGGGGAATGTAAATTATCATCGTCGACTGATAATAATTTATGTTACACCGTGTTTAAAATATGTTGCGATTAGCTCATGGATATATTACACATCATGGCTACTTCACTGTCAAAGATCAATTTTTAAAATTTACTGAATCTAGTGTGTACTTGCAAATCGAAATTCTATACTGACATCTAGGACTTAGTGGTATTTACTGATTTGTTTATTTGTTTGTATACTGTTGTATTTCCGTGTAGCCTAGTTGTCGCCTAGTTGATCTTTATTGACCACCTAGTTCCTGCCTAGTTGGTCAATAAAGATCAAAATATCTATCGCACACTATAGCCCTGTAAGTGTATGCAGCTATACAAGAGTTGTAGGCCGAATATGCATTGTATAACTTACACCGTGCAGGAGTACCCGGGGAGTTGTACTACGTGCGCGCGGGCATCGTGAACGAGTACGCTCTGTCGTTCAGCGTACCACTACGCTCTGACGTCACACAACTCTTCTTCACGTGGCGCAGTCTGCGGCGTACACCCCCCGAACCAGTCGTGAGTCAAAGGGGGGGGGGAGGGGGGGGTCAAGGAGCAAGAAACCCTGAATTTTTTTTAACTAGACCACTTCATGTGGTTGGTCAAATTTCGCTACTGAATTCTTGCGACGCTGTTGTCAATTGAAATGCAAAAGGTCCTGTCAGTTTTATGGTACAAGTTTCAAATTACCCATACAGCTGAACCTTAGTGCGTTATTTTGCGATGGTATTATTTAGGTCGGTTAGCTCTGGGATCGTAGTCACCATAGTCGCGACTGCCTAGCTCGAGCGAGCTTTGAAGTGGCTCCAGCTAAATGGCCAATGCCGTGGATGTGTTTTTGGATGGCGCGACCTCAAACCTCGCTCCTGGAGCCGTAGTCACCATAGCCGCGACTGCCTAGCTGGAGCGAGATTTGAGGTCGCGCCATCCAAAAACGTATGCACAGCATTGGCCATTTAGCTGGAGCCACCTCAAAATTAGCTTCAGCGAGGGAGTCGCGGATATGGTGACTACGGCCCCTGAGCTTAACATAACGTCTGAGGTGTAATTTATCCTACTGGAGTTTCTAATTAAGCGTATAGTGACCTAATTACCTTACATGTTCCTTTCTATTTAGGTACTACTGGTGCAAATATCCTAATGTTAGCATCTTACTTTTTATTGATTTATTGCACGAGTTGCTCTTGATTGCTGTCGCCTTCTTGCTATGGTTTCTGCTTTATTATGTTATATCTGACTTGATGTCCAATAGAAACGTCATGAGTCTACTCTCATTCTCTACTCTTCTCCTAATATAATCATAGTCTCTTGCAGACGTTAAGGCTCACCAGCTCTTCATTTGGCCGCTATCAAATTTGCTCCCAAAGTAATTAGGGTATTGTAAGTCTGGCAATGTGTTCCAGCTAGCAGGTTACACATGTACAGGTCTGCTGCTCTGTATTATATGTGTTCCTGTGCTTCTGGTCAGTGTAAACCGCCACCAATAGTCTGTCATTACAACTTTATTGGCCTGGCTACATCAAGTCACTACTTGCAAGCCAGGATCTGACTGTCTGAAAGTTGATGGTCATCTCCAGGGTTAGATAGATCCAGGCCCGTAGCCAGGATTTTGCCTGTGGGGGGCCCACAAATTTGTGGGGGGCCCAACAATTTTTGAGCTCAAGTGTCAAGGCTAGCACATTAGTTACATCAGTAATAAACAAACACTAAACAGAAAAATGGCTATCATGGCGTGTGGCATGTGCTATCACAGATAGGCCATAAAATGGCCTATCTGTGATTTGGGGGCCTGTGTTCTGTGGGGGGGCCTGGATTTCTGTGGGGGGGCCCGGGCCCACCCGGCCCCATAGCTGGCTACGGGCCTGGAAGCGGGATCAGGCCGTCGACCCAGTAACCACCATGTATTTGCATTATATAACCATCACTTGCGTGAAGACGCGTCGTCAGTGATGACCGGTCATCGTTGGCGACGCAAAGCAATAGATTGGATCATCAGGGTGGGATCGCTGAAGCATTCGACCGGTCGACGACCTGATCCCACCTCTGATGACCCAATCTAACTTTACCTTTAAGGGATCCAGCCTCCAAGGGTAAATAACCTTCAATTTGAAGTTAAAGCAACACCGGGATTGATGACAAGGTGTTGGCAGAAATTATGTGCTACATTTATTTTTCACTTCTTTAGCGGTAGGTAGGAATGTGTCGCATATTTGCAAAGCAAAGACAACCGCTTAGCGTGAAACAGCCGGAGATCGTTTAGAGTCAGCCAAACTGAAAAAAGCAAACTAGTACTATAAAACAAGACATTTAGCTGAATGTCATTTTGGCTCTAAGAATTTCTGCTCCATTAAATTTGTGCGTTTTTGAGGATTGCCCATTATAACTCGCTTTTGCAGCCTTAGAGCCTTTATTTTGGCTCATGTAATTTTCACGAGCTTAGCCGATTTGCAAAATTTGAAAAAAATATATGCAAGCTAAATTTTTAAGCTTTTTTTTTTACAATAATTTCAAGAAGCTGGTGAAGTTATGATATATAATATACCTTGGCATCGACAGATTAGGGTACTCACATTATTATAATGAAAATATATATGCTACGTCTACAAACTCTACATGTGTAGAAAAAATATTCAATAGACTAGACAGAATATACAAGAAATAATTCAGGCCTCAGCTAGAATAGTACTGATTGAGTATAGCCATGCTATGGTCTCAGATATCAATCAATTTTGTACTATTACTGAACATTGAACAAGCTTGGTTGAAATCAATATTCATCTTAGCCAGTACCGAAAAATGTAAAGCTGCTTGCAAGGCACTAAGTGCCTGTCACGCCACCCATTACATAGAGCTAGGTGGCTAAAACTTAAATGTCACATTGTTCACAACTTAGACATTCAACATTCAAGTCAGTACACAAAGTTCTAAAAAATTTGTGTCAAACTATTGCAAATGAGACATTACTCTAAATGTTACACTTTACAATAACAGCTTATGAATTTATTCACAACCTGGCTAGTTCCAACGCAATGGGTTGCGTTGCTGGCTGTGTGATCGATGAAGGAATGGAGCTGTTTACATCTAGCAGTAAATCCACAATACTAGCAGGCTGACTAGTATCGCCCTCTAGCGTAGGTCCTGCAGCTCGGCTGTGAGAATCAAGCCGGGACTGATGGGAAGAGATAACCTTTGACCCTCCTGGAGATGGAGGCAACAGAACGGAAGTAGCTTGACCCTTAGACTTTGCTTTGGTGGCCTTATCAGAAGTGACTTTCTTTGCCTGTTAACACACAAATGATAATCAAATATTTGATGAACTCTTTAACTGCTGCCTGTCTTAATGGTCAGTGTGGGTGTTAAAAACCGACAATGTTACTAAAAAAAATTACACTTTCTTAGCATGACTTGTTACAAAACAAAATTTTTTAAAAATCTGAATCTCAGCTTTAACTACAATATCAAAAAATATGAAATTGACACTTACAGGGCTATAGATAGCATTTAGATTGTGTACATTTACATGACTTTTAGATCATAAACATCCACAGATTATTCATAAAATTTTGACATAGAATTTAATCAAAAATTACATACGCTTGAGTACAAACTGATCGTACTGTTATTAAAATCTGACAATTGCACGGATGGTTTTTGAAGATGCTTTATACATAACAAAACTTATAGACCTGTATGTCTCAACGAGAGATGAATTCATACATGAGTGTAAAAATCAGTAGAACTTGACAGGCATGGCTGATTGCACACAGCTGCAGCACACTGCATGTATTCCAGCTGCACTCAATATCATCAGTAGGTTAACACTCTAACAGATAGTTATCTGGTAATCCAGAACCACAGGGCATAAAAAGGACAGAGCTGGAACAACGTTAATCCCACAAAACGTTGTACTGTACAGAAACTACAATTTACCATTACCGATACTTGCTCTTCAGAAACCGTGAACTCACTGCAAAAGTCAACTTGATCGTCTGACCCTCTTTAAAACTAAGATCCAACTTTGGCCCTGAGTCCGATGTGCTCGCTCCTTCGTTGATCTCGTCTACCTTAGTTGTATCATCTCTTTTCACGTGTCTAAACACACACCGTAAGGAAATAAAACTAACTAACCTACTTTTTATCATGTAATCTGTTAATGTCCATGTTTTTGCGCAGGTTTACATGTTTTCGCCCGCCCTGATCAGGACTGCTGGAGCTGGGTTTTAACGGCCGGATGCCCTTCCTGACGCCAATCAAATAAATAATTATCTGGCATGGGGTTAGCAGCTAGAGTCACTTGTGTGTTTAGCAGCCTTGCTGAAGGGCCTGCAACGCATGGTTTTCATAGTTGCCGGCGCGGAGACTTGAATTCTGGTCGGTCCTCACCCGAGGAAATACAAATATATTCCACAAGGGTTCCACACTCCAATTTTGAAATTGCCTAAATATTTGACATAGCATTGTCATGTCATATCAGGTCATAACTCACTACGCAAGTGTGTCCGATGGCTAGAAAAACAAAGTTCAGTAAATGAGTAGAAACATACAGCTAGAAATACAAAACACACAGTTGTCATATGAACTTAATTGGAAGCCTGTCAAGGGTTCCATGCAATTGGAGTATTCGACAAGATTGCTCAGAAAGATATCTTTAAAAAAAATTCCTATGATATAGACAAATATTTGTGAAACACGAAAACAAAATACGTGCATGATCCTATTCGAATAGTGATGATGCATTCGACCAGTTGAGAATATTTACACATAATATAAGAATCATGGATTATAGCCTATACAAGCATACAAATAAATAAATAAATAAATTGCCATTTGATGCTATGTCCATATAGCCTTGCGCTTTGTTTGACTATTTTTCAAGATTCTTAGTATGACCTTCAAAGTTTGCCAAGATAAGCTGATGAAGAGTTTAAAGTACAAACATTTAAAAAGAGTTAAAACAATGAGCCGCGTTCCATTGGAGAGCTAATGCATCTACGAGGCATCTAATAGAAAAATTATACTGCTATACATAATTAATTACATTATCGCAGGCTAGGGCAGCAATGAAATATAAAATGGATAGTGATATCGATTAAACAGATAATTGGACGTTAAATTATATAGAAGGCCTCCATCATCCCCTACTTGAAGTGATCTTGAATGGCGACGAGAAGATCAAAGGAGTCGCCGCGGTCGGCGAATCCAAGCCCGATAAACGCATGCCGGCCTGAATACAGTGCACTATTCTATCACATAGGACTACAGCCTAGAGTAGTAGACAACACTGCAATGCATATTCTGCATCAGTAATTTACCGTGACATAGTATTCATAGCATGAAATGTGATTGCAGTATAGTGCATCAACAACATGATCACAGAATACAAGCAATATATAAAATGTTGTATAAATGTTATTTTTGCAATTTGCAAGTATATATTTTAAGAAAATTTGTAGGTATTTTGCAATGGATTGGATATAAAAGAAAATATTTGAACTGTAGGAATATTCAAGCAAAATTAAATTTAAAGGCCTACATAGGCTGCGCTCTTGCTAAGGGCATGGGCAGAGAAATTCTTTGTAATTTACTCTAAAGCTAAAGTTGAAAATTCCTCTCTAAGGTTTGAATCAAGGGGCCTAATTTCCCCTAAGTAAAGTTTGCAGCTGGAGGGCCATTTATTTGAAGTGAGCAAGCACTGTTTAGGAATGGCTCTTAACAAATTTGGCAACACCCCTCCTCTTCCATGCTCCACCCCTACCCCCCGAGTTCTGCACGAGAAGGAAAAGTCTCATTTGGTTCTGAAAATCTATCCCTCCCTCAACATATCTTAACGTGAGCACTGAGAACTGGGCATAATACAAAACTACAGACCACTTCCATCCTGAATGCGAATGACAAAGTATCGACTAGAATCCACGACTTGTTCGATAGCGCTCGATGGATAGCCATCTACTGGACACTGCGCAAACAATTCCCCTGCAACACACACGTACAATAAATTCCATTGATCACCAACAATGCCACGCGAGATACTATCATTCACCTATAGTAACATCAATTGACGGAAAGTAGTTCCAATTCAAAATGGTGTGTCGTTCGCTATCGGTAGGCTGCTAGCCTCATTCAGTATCAACTAGTTGACAACAATGCCAGCTTTATTTCATCAATAATTTCATCTATATAGTTTAATTTTAAAACCAAATCACATAACTTTAATTTTTTGCCACATATTTTTTCACCCGTGTATAATGAGCAGTTAACTTGCCAGAAATCTTATCCTCCAGTTTCAAACTCAAATCTCGGCCTTTGGTGATCACCTTTAATCTGCCCTTCCAATCTGGTTCATCTAACTTCCAGTCCGCTGCCCTGCGAGCAAATAGCAACAAGCCAACCAATCAGAGGCCGATCAAATTTCGGCTACGACCAGACTTTCGGTGCCGAAACCGGCTATTTCCTAACTTACGGCCGGTTTCGGCAACGGCCTAAAGTGCTCATCAGACTTTCGATATAATTTCGGTTATGACTGTAAGTCAAAGTTACACTTTCGATCAGCTTGGCCGAATTTGGTCTGTAGTGCTTGCCTCTCACTCTTACTGTTGCAACAGAACTTGGTACCAAGGCAGTAGGAAGGAATGCAATCAATGCGTGTGAGTTGGATACACGGCCATCTGTTCACAACGGGGGCGCATCAGTTTTGGCAGCTTCATATCGGTGTTCGGCTAAAATAGGATTCGTGTGGGACCAAAACCTAGAAGTGAACAATATTTTTGTACCATAGGAGGATCAGCAAGCCGCACTGCGGCATCACAATTCTGTATAAATCAGGCATAATCTTCAATGAAAGGGTGTACAATAAATCTGCTCCTTCCTATGGCTAAATATTGTTGCCTTCTAGGTTTCGGTTTCGGCCACAGCTTTCGGCCGAAACTGGCCCTCAGTTTCGGTTCTCAGTTCTACCAACCCCAACTCTAATTTTTAGATGCAAGTATGCTATGACTCAATTTTAACTTTAATATCAGCTGCCAGAACAGGATGCACAGACCGGGTCCCTTGACCACAATGCCGCTCTATTTCTATTTTGATCTAGATGACCCCGTTCAGCCTCTATGCACAAAAATCTAGTCTAGCATGGAATGAAAACGTGGGAAGATCATTTTTTTTGAGAATGTGTCCAAATAAATATATGAGCAAGTAGCTTAAATTGGCAATTCGGAGATAACTGATATCCAGAATTTTTATGAAAATCATACATTCTTAGTACAAATATTCTTCCGGTTGAGGGAGGGCGGAAGCAACCCTGATCAAAGCAATGCCTACCTAATCCACGAACACCACCCCAATGCCAATCGTGACTTGTGACTTCTGTTTGGTGGCAAGTTTTGCTTTGCTTCTCCAGCTATTTTGCTATTATTTTATATTCTTCGGCCCCTCGTTGGCTGAAAACGCGCTATAGGGCTGGACTAAGTCACCGTAAGCATCATGAGCACCTGTAGCCACGGTTCGAGGTGCGAGCAGGGATGTGATAGATGCACACCTCGTTCTTCACGCACACGACACTCTCGTACTCCGCCATGAAGGACTGCCTACAGCCTACTAGGCTTCGGCAGTACGGCCAGAAGAGCAGCACCTTCCACACCAATAGTACAGTTTAAGTTAATTAAATTCAAGGGTGTTATTTTAACACTGCATTCCACCCTAAAGGATGTCAAATTTCTAAAGTACGCACGTACAAAGATTAAACAATATAAAATAAATACCGGTATATATTATATATACCAGTATATAAATTAAATTACATAGAAGTTAAATTGTAGACCACTCCATCTTGAATGAATTCCAAGATGACTGCTTAGCAAAATAGCAATAGTGTAAGAGAGAGAATTTTTTTTTAAAATGTATATACCGTAGTTTTAGAAATAAATGAATTTCAATGGAAATTTTTATGTGAAAGAGTGATCATTGAGTTCACTGCCGTAAATGAACCGAACATTTGTCGTCTCTATAATTGTCCTCTTGCGGTCTTGCTAAAATGACTAAATGAAAATGACGAAATCGGTGCGCGCGGTTGCGGGTGACTGCGGGAGCATGCGGACCGGTACCAATCGAATCCGCCGACCCCCTCCCCTACCCTCCGCATGCAATGCGCACGCATCCGCATCCGTATGCATATGATTAAGTGATGCCGACGGATGCGGACGCATGCGGATGCATGCGCATTCTATGCGGAAGGTAGGGGGGGGGGTATTCGGTTGGTACCGGTCCGCATGCTCCCGCATCCTCCCGCAACCGTGCGCACCAATTTCGTCATTTTCATTTAGTCATTTTAGCAAGACCCGTCCTTTTGCAGTAAATCAATATAGGGGATTCCTAATCTGTGGTCAGAATTTGAAATGTCCCTACCGCTCGTTGGTTAGAAGCAAAAATCGTTCATATTATAAGATTTGTAGGCCTATCTTGTCCATCATGGCCGCCATTGTTGTTGTTTTGACAATAAGGCCGTGTGACTAGTGTTGACATAATTCAGATTACTATACCCAAATCATATTCCTATTCCTACTATACCCACATTGGTGCAGATCCCGATGACCATCAAAAAGAAATTAGTTCCTTGATTATTTTTAAAATTCATAGAGCCCTACTAGTCCGGAAAAAGACTCACTTGTAGTTATTTTTCTACGTTTCATAAATTTCCTATCTGCAAACCGACGAATTGCAGCTTATTGAATTGACCAAGAAGAGATGTAACTGCGAGTGATGCCAATCGATTGAAGGACACCAAGCTCAGCGTCTATAAATCGAGCAACAGTAATGATCAAAGCGATCATAGTAATTAAAATATAGTTTAATCCTCCCTGAACTCTGGTTTTGATGACAGCAAGTTTGTTATGTACCGATCATCTTCTGCGATCAGCTATTGGAGTGGATTCTATAGACGTACCTTTATTCCCACCTTTACCTTTGGCTTCCATTTGAATTGATATCCGACGTCGTTAAATTAAGATAGCGTCATAAATTTTGAGCAAAATAGCTTTCTGTTTAAACTGAATTCAAATTAACCTCATTTCTTGCATAAATTTTTATTTCATTTTTTACTGATAAATATTAGGCTATTGTGAGTTTTTCCAATGCAGTGAAGGGCTGCCATCAAATTCCGTTCCTTAGCAAGAACTTTGCCTAACCGGGCGAAAAGGTACTTGATTAATTATTCCAGAACCTTGATTACCTTAATACAAAAATTAATTTGATTCGAGAATCTTGTTGATGTACGTCTATAGAATCCGCCCATAGGCCTACATTGGTATTCACCATTGCGAGTTAACCTCGAGTTGGCTCAATCGGCGGATTGAGTAACGTCACGCTAGGCATAGGAGATTGACAACGGTCACTCTCAACTCGCCGATTGACCAATTCGAGGTTAACTCGCAATGGGGAATACCAATATTAGGGTGGATTCTATAGACGTTTCTTTACGCCCGGCTAAGCAAAGTTCTTGCTAAGGAACGGAATTTAACGGCAACCCTTCACTGCCATTCAAAAAACAAGCAATATGTTCATAAATTACAAAATTAAACAAATTAATTTAGAGAAATAATGAAATTAATTTGAATTCAGTGTGGATAAAAATAATTTTGCTCTAAATCCATGACGTCATATTTAGTTAATGACGTCGTATATTAATTGAAATGGATCAAACACAATGCTTCTTAAAATGGCAGTTATGGGCTGCTGTTAAATTGTCTACCAAGCAAAGGTAAAGGTAAATGTGAAAACAAAGGTTCGTCTATAACACCCACTCTTAGACTTTTGGCTGGCTCTTGCCTACACCACTGATGATGCTGAATTACAAAGATATAGGCCAAAGCGGCCTTTCAGTTGCTTAAAAGCCTTCAAAGGCCTTTTTAAAATGTGGGTTTAATTTTTTGGGTCAATTTGTTTCACTGAAACTCATAACTGGTCAGACCTCGCAGATTCTATTCCGGTCTATTAAACGTGATCATAATTATCTGATTATGTTCATTCTGATAGGCTTCTGGAATCTTTTTTGCAGACTTTATTTGGTCTTTGTTTTGTTAATGGCCCGTTTATTTGCGTGATTTTGTCATATACTGGGTCCTTACTCGAGTAATTTTCGCCACTCAATTGATCTTTACTGACGACATTTCTCGTATATTAGTTTAAAATAGTTGTAAAATGGGCAAGTACTGGTTAAGAATGGCATAAAAGTTTTCCGTTGGCAACTCCCCCTCTCCCCGCTCTGCACAGACAAGCAAATATCTGTTTCGGATATAGATATGTGTTAGGGAGCAGGCATGAAGCTTAATGGAAACCGTTTTCTCTTTTATATTGCTCATTGAATTTACTAATTGAACCAACTGCAATAACGATGGTTTCGTGCTAAAAGTGCATAAAAGCACATTTTTAAAGTTTGGATCTGTTATAGCACAAAGTTTTATTATTATGTATCATTACGATGTGCTCCACCATACTGCCAAATTGCAGAGCTTAATATATTAAGACAAAAAAGAAGAAAAAGATGATTTTTATTGTTATTTTTGTGCTATTTGCGATGCTCTCTAAAAGTAAAAGTTCATAAACGCACTTATACAAACGGTTCTACTGCTAGAAGTGCATGAACCAACATACCGGTATACGGGTATACAATTCGTTCTAGCGCTGAAGGTGCATAAACAACGTTAGACTAACAAGAAATGAGTCAGTATACATGTAGGACAACTGTAATTGACGTTCTATTTACATACATGCAACTGCATTATGATTGCATATCCATTTTCTTTTCTTGACTATTTCTTTATTTACATTATGTTGATTCCTGGATTTTCATAAATTCCTGGGTTTCGGCGTGACAGAAATTTCCGAGTTTCGGCATGACATTAGTTATTGGGTTTTGGCGTGTTCAGAAATTCTTGGGTTTGGCGTAACGTAAATTCTTGAATTTCGGCGCGTCAGAAATTTCTGGGTTTGGGCGTGTCAGAAATTCCTGGATTTCGGATTCCGGATTCCTGGGCTCAAACCCAGGAATTTCTGTTAGGCATGTACGTAGACCTACTGTAGTTGACGTTCTAGCTACATACATGCAACGGCATGGTGATTGCATATCTATTTTCTTTTCGTTATTTTTTCTTCATTTATATGATATTGGTTTGCTACACTTTTGGTGTGTATTAAAAGAATAAAATTGTCACACTCAGTCGGTCGCAATTAACTGAATCGTTGCAGGCCTCCAAATGCTAATTTCTTAGCATGCAGCAAGTGTAAACAGTCTCCAATAATTGTCCTACATTGCCACCGTTAACAGTAATAAACTTGACAAAATAGCAACCACAGTGGCTGCTTAAGACTTATGAGCTTACATTAACAGTAGAGTCCATTAGGGCCTACAATTTAACTTCCCTCAAATATTAATCTAGGGGCGCATATACATAAGAATGCAATTATAATAGGCCCAATCTCTACGAATAACAATTTCTTTAACATAGTATGCTATTTATAATCATTAGAGTCTAGGTTTATGGTTTAGTAAATAGTTTGTTAGTATGGAGGGAGGGGAGCGGGGGCTGTACATGTAGTTTAAGTGCCGCGTATATGTAATAACAAAGACTATTACCAGTCGATGTTTGCCGAGGCTCAACTCGATTTAAGTCCAGTATGCTAATGCCCTACTAATGGGGTTGCGGTGGACAATCATTATTGGCTGCTAGAAGTGCGTGAGAGACTTTATTACAAGTTAGTGCGTAGAGGGCGCAAGCATAAGTTGACGGTAAGTTGGCTGCTATAAGTGCTCAAGCGACTTAAAGCGGTCACAGTAAATGAAAACTTTGAGAGTCAAAGGTGCACATATGCAGAAGCGGGAGCTAAAAGTGTACGAAAGCAGCAAAAGTTGCACTCTCTCCGTGTTTACAGTTTGTTTATGAAGCGCAGGAAATGCTAGTCAAATGCAATGTAATGGATATCAACTCTTCTTATACATATTACAACTTTGTAATTCGCCGTTTTAACTGGCACAGACATGATGATTCATAATTCAAGTTTAACTTTTGAAGTCCCGTATTTTTTTGGACCGCCGCTGCAGATATGCACCTTTAGCGCCAAACCCTCGATAATGGTCGCACATTTCTCAAAAATTGTGCACAAATTTAACAATCTGCTTTCATGTGATGCATCATTTTCTTAAACACACCCTGTGACGGGATGAGAAATTATTACTGAATGAAAAACTCAAAATGAAACTATGTGATTTCTAGCCTAATTATCTATCTGCATAGTCAATATGGTTAGTAAATTAAAAATGGTTATTATGATCTCAATGTGACTATATTTATTCTCTAGCATAGGAAGAACTAAGTCAAGATGCGCGGTTACGGGAGCATTTCTAGTCAGATATTCCTCACCGCCGATCTTGTGTGCCACACCCACTGGTTAGGTCTACAATTTGTACAAGTCTTGAACTACTATCACCGATATAGGATTAGGCCTGCATGTAATATATAATATAGATGATATAATAATTATACGGCCGGACTGGCCAGATGAATGACATTGTGATAGATGTGTGTGACGCTTTCGGCTACTCGTTCGAGTGAAATAAAGATATTCATAGGTATGTGTAATCTGTTTATATGACACGCTAATTACGAGCCTCTGACGTCCATGCGAAGGAATTAAGAAGGAATCCTTTACAGAGCTGAAGAGTAGGGCCGAGGATGGAAGGTTTTTACACCAAAGACCTTCCATGTGACAGGACAATGAAGAAGAAAAGGTCTACGCAACTAGCGATTTGTAGTCTCAATGATAACTTATTGCTACGGCGGAAATTTGCAAGTGATAGCTTAAGTGATAGCCTATTGTAGTTAAGCCTAAAGCTAAGATTTATAGATTTTTACAGATTTTATAATGTATAAATTTGAGTCATACTTCTACACCCTTGAACATTTTTAGTCCACTTGATGAAAGAGTGTGGGCGATCATTTAGATCACACTAATATGGCGAAATTTCACAGGTGTCTGAGATGGATCAAATCTTCAATTTATCTCCTTGACTCTAGCAATAGCGCGCGAATTAAAAAAGTTGTCCATGTTAGTGCCTGATGGAAAGGTTTGCCAGAGGCTGTATTTTTTATTTTTTATTTAAAGCATTGCTAAAAGCCAACTAACCTCATTTTTATCGTGTAATCTGTTAGTGTCCATGATTTTTCAGTGCTGATTTTAGAAATTCGTGCTTGATGATGTGCTATACTGAACAGCATTAGATTTAAATTACCCTACACCCATCTAGGCTCATGTTTTGAGATTCTAACCCGCTCGACGTTGAGACGATGTTGACGCGCAAGCAGAGTGTGCGGGGGGAAAACATACCCCTAGCCGACTTCGGTCCAGACGAGAACCTCAACGACAATGCGGACATAGAGTGGGTGAACAAGACGTGGGTGCGGCGCGTGCTGCGTGCCTGCGCGCTGCTCAGCATTCTCTCCGTCAGCATGAACACCCCCAAGACTTTCGACAACGTCGAGAGCCTCGTCTTTGTCACGTTTGCCATCGATCTCTTTGTCACGTTTATGTTCAGCGCAGAAATGATTGCGAAGGTTCACATTCGCGGAATCATACGGGTGAGCGCTCGTGATTATGAAACCGGAGAACTTTTAGATTGACGATGAGCTGATTTGTTAGCCAAAATTGGGAAAATTCAGAAGTTTGTTTTACAGTATAGTGATTTTAAATGATTTATTTTGGCTATAATTATTGAATTCTTTAGTCAAGAACTACAGCTCTGTGAACATTATGATATGAATTATATTTCTGAGGCAACATTGAACTCTGTGATTGATCAATGAATATAATAATCTATAAATAATCATGCCATTAAAGAAATAAAACTGATGCTCCGATTTAAGTAGTGCTCTGCTTCTTTGCTAGTTGTTAACGATTCAGATTTAAAATAATTTTTTGTCCAGAATTCAGATTGCTTTGTTGTTTTAAGATGTTTGTTGTTTAATTAAGATGTTGCTTAAGATTTTGATTAGCGCATTGATTGGAAGTTTAGACATCGGATTAGAATCCATGTAAATAAAATCTTTAAATCTTTGTACATTTAAGGCAAAATTTTGAATTGTTTTGCTTTCCTGCGCACCACAGGGCGACAATCCATATTTGAAGGATCGATGGTGTCAGTTTGACGGCATCATGGTCATGTGTCTCTGGGTGTCCGTTATATTGCAAGTACGCATATAAAGCTTTAGAATTTTATTCAGATGTTTATTTTACATATGACATAAAATAGATTTCACGTTTTTAGTGGCTGAAATGTTAGATCTAGTATGAATCTTGTAATTAATGTTAGAAAATGTTCTGATCAATGCCTAGGGGCTGGTTTCTCCAACACAGATTTAATGGTGGTTCAGGATTTAACCCACCTTTTTGCATAGGCTAAATCCTGACGTAATATTAAATCCGTGCTGGAGAACCCAGCCTCAAAGGCTTTATGGCACATTTGAAAAGTACCAGGTTACTGTGTTACTGAATATTTTTCTATTCTGCAATCTGTGTAGGCTATATGTGTAGGCTAGTCTAATGTAGGCTATATGTGTAATGTGAATTTATTACCATAAGAGACTATAATTATAGTCCCTTGGAAATTATATAGTAGTTTATATATTAGGAGTTTATAACTCATGGTGATGTTGAGGAGAGTTGTTAGATTGAAACCTGCGCCCCTGAATGCTGCCGTTGCTGTTAGTGTGTATGATGTCGATTTAACTAAGTTAATAAAACATTCGATGTAGCTATACAAGTCGTTGATATTTATGCTATTTAAGGTACCGTAGTTAACTAATGGTAGTTAATAGCGGTGGAGTGCCGCCTTATGGGCTAGTTTCTCAAGCTGTCCTGTCGCACCTAGCATATTGGCTAATATAACTGGTTAATACTGCCGGTACAGTGTCGGTTTGTGCATGCTTTGCTTTTCAGTCGAATGCAACTAGTTTTTGATGTTCACTTCTGGCTTTGTTGCCGGAAAAGATATTTTATCGCTACTACGTTAAATATCAAATTCTTTAATAAATATATACAGTATTATTTTGTTTAAGCGTTTATTTCTTGCAGGCCAAATGCCCAGTACCGTATACGCGTTTAGTTTGTTTACAATAGTATTGACGATATTCCTTGATGGAAAAGCTGTCCTCTGGGGCTGGCTACTATGAAACGTGTAGGTTTATTTTTAGTTTAATTTATTGAATCAATTGCAGTGTCCTCAGCATGTTTTGTTATAATCTGCACAGGTGTTTGAGATTACGAATGTTGTCGAGCGCTACTCCTATTGGTCCATCATGCGATCTCCTCGACCACTTATACTGGTTCGGGTTTTCAGAGTTTTTCTCAAATTTCAGCTCCCAAAGACTCGCATCGAATCAATTTTCAAGTGAGATTTTGACACAATTGTCAATAAAAGATGTGAAAGAGTGCTATAGAAAATCTGTAAAAGACATCTATTCCGTAGTTAAACATTCATTTTGAGTATGTTATAAGATGAAGCTGCAAACATCTCTCTTTGCCCCTCCCCCTATATAGCGGGGCTATTGTATAAATCTGGCCTAGTTCTTTTGACTCAAACGCTCCCCGAAACGCTCTCTTCACAAAATTTTCATAATTGAACGGCAGTGAAATACTAACGCGCGTGTATCTCCTTCTTGCTCTGATGTATCATTCAAAGAAATGATGTCGGTTTGAGATGCGCTATTTCTTGTTGGGATCTATTTTAGCTCTTTCGATCTCTATATGTGTTGATAATTTCATATTTGATGCCGATATCATTATAGTAAATATATTCGATTTTTATTTGTATTCCTGTTGTTAAATGAATTTGATGTACTTTCTTACTGTTTAATAGAATTGGTGCAGCCTTTTTTTGCAACTAATAATATTAATTAAATTGAATTAAATGTGAGCATTTAGCAATTAATATTGTTGTGTGATGCTTTCCAAAAGTAATATTGTACCGTATTTACTTTTGAGATTGATGAATTTATCTGTTTGCGAACTTTATCGTTTAATTGTGATTTGTTGCATTGTTTTCTGTACTCAGGCGATCAAGTTCGCAGATATACAATGTCACTATATTTTTCTTGTTCTTCATGTCTCTGTACGGAATTCTGGGCGTTCAGTTCTTTGGAGAAATGACCTATCACTGTGTTCGTAATGGAACCGATCCCAAGTGAGCTGACCTATTTAAACGTTTCAATCCATAGTCAAGTGTATATATGAGAGCTTGTCTCTTTCATAACATTCTATTCATCATTTGCTCCTATGTGACAGTGCTGTAGCTTGAATTGCTGGAATGGGTATGTGTGACTGTAAAGCGCCCTTGTGATGACTTAGGTCATGTTATGGCACTATATAAGTAGTCCGATATTGATTGATTGAGTTTTTGTGGATGATTTTATATTTTAAGATTAGATTTATTGGAACAATTTCATGAATATATTAGTTTATTGGCTTTTTCTTCACTAAATTTGCATCATTATCATTTAATAAATTTTTTTAGCAGCAGGCACTGTGATGTAGTGTTTAAGGCTATAATGTGAGTCACAAGGATCTGGGACTTCAAGTCCCATCGCCGCAACTATGAAATCATGGAGTTACAGGCCCTTCAGCGAGGCTCATAAACACACAAGTGTCGCTAGCAGCTAACCTCGTGCCAGATTATTATTTATTTTGTTGGCTACAGGAAGGGCATCCAGCCATATAGACGCAGCTCCTGCAGTCCTCATCAGAACGCACGCATCTAAATTCACTTGAAGACATGGACGTTATCGGAATAAAAGCAAAAAGGCGATTAGTTTTTAGCACCCATTAGTATATGCTCTTTGTACTTCAAGACATAGATTTATTCTTGTGACCAGTCCCATCAATGAAATTGTTATTTTGAATTTTATATTTTGTTCAGCAATTTCAAGTCGAATAACGTGACTAAGTAATTTTTGCCACGTCGATATTAATTATAATTATTGTATAATCATGCCAATTGTCCAGAAACTTTACCGTCAAGGACCTTGCCATCCCCGACACGTATTGTTCTCCAAAGAACAACTCTGGCTATGAGTGTCCCGGCAATATGACGTGCATATCGCTGCCACTCAACTCACGCCAGCGGGGATTCAACGGATTCGATGAAATCGGTGAATGAAATATCTACTGACTTTAAAATTGAATGAACATTAGAAATTTTGAAGTTTCGATACCGGTGTGTGAAATTCTGTATTTGAAATTTTTCAATATATTTTTCAAAATGTGTAAGCAGCGGAACATTTTTTAGAGTTTTCAGTTTTGTTCAGATTGTTTAGTTTTAGTTACATAAAATGTACGTACTGATGTATACCATTAATCGATTTAAAAGCTCTAATATGTTAAACACATTTATAAGGTTATTTATGTGTATAAGATATGCGTACAGATATATTTGTGTAAATATATTAATATATTAGAATATTGCGTGCTTGTAAATAAACCAGAATTTCCGTCATTGTTCAATGTTTGGGCAATGAAACGTAAAAACTTTTCATTATTGTCTGGTTTGATGCGTACATAGTGAAATATTCATCGACATGATATGCAGAAAGGTTTAACACAGCGTGTGCCTCGGTCAAGCCTCACTCTGCGCCTGCATATCTAGATTTTAGGCGACGTATCGATACGTCGTCCTTGAACCGCCCTCCGGGTCGACCAAGGATGACCCGGGCAGAGCAATTTATGAGGAATGTGAGGGGTTGGAGCCTGAAGGTGACTGGTGCTGGGCAATGGAATGAGATGGTTGGCAGGAGTTTAATGAGCCAGTCGAATGTTTGAGCAGGAGGAGGATTGGGTTGATTATATCAGCAGCGTTTGCGCTTGAAAGAACTTTTAATTTATTTAATTAATGAGATGTTTTCATGTCAAAACAGTGTTGTTGCTGATGTTGCCCAGCGACAAGTTTCTTCACTGTCTATGAGGCCGCATCGCAGGAGGGTTGGGTCTTCCTCATGTACCGCGCCCTCGACAGCCTTCCCTCATGGAAGGGATTTGTCTTCTTCATCTCCATGATCTTCTTTCTCGCCTGGCTCGTTAAGGTATAACTAGCTCGTTAAGGTACATCTGGCTCATTAGGTATGCATGGCTCGTTAAGGTCCATATGGCTTGTTAGATATGCCTAGATCGTTAAGGTCCATCTGGCTCGTTGAGGTCTGTCTGGCGCGTTAAGGTCTGTCTGGCTCGTTATAGTACACGTGGTTTGTTGATGTATGCCTGGCTTACTATGTACATCTCTGGCTTCTTAAGGTACAGACCAATCATATGATGGAAAGAATTAAAGAACTTAATTTAGCTAACTCTGCAATATTAAGCTACAATTCTAGAATTTATGTATGTAATGCTCACTGTTTATTGTCCTCTATCTTTTAGTGAAGTTCTATTGTCTATTTACATTAATATGTGATGTTTTGAAGTATTGTTTGAATCATGACAAATTTGTACAAGTGTAAAAATTATTTGAGTTAATGCAATCAGAGATAACCATTGATTTGCTTCAGCTGATGGAAAGACATGTCTTTGTCAAGTGGCCCAAATTGGCAGTAACTTGCCAATATGTCCTAACCTAGTTGAAGCCCTTGTTTTAGTCTCATTAACAAATGCAAGAAGGGCAGAGATTTTTAAATTGTTAGAGCTACTGAATAATTATTTCAAATAATGAATTGTGCACATGTACTCAATGTCATAAGGTAAATGTTTCTTCTTTTCTAGAATGTCTTCATAGCTGTCATTATCGAGACATTTGCGGAAATCAGAGTTCACTTTCAGCAAATGTGGGGATCACGTGGAGGCACGGCGGATTCAGACTCCTCACAGGTTTCGCATTATATACTGACACTGTAGAATCCTTGAATTTTGTTTGGCTTATTTGGATTTAATACCGAATATTCAGGTTGGTGCCAAATTGGAAATAAATTATGCTGGCTTTTTGCTATGCTGAATATTAAATGAATATAATATTCAGTGTTTTATGTAAATTTAATTTTTGTGCTTTTATTGACATATTTAGTTAAGTCTTGAAATATATAGGCAGTACTTTTTACAAGTCTTTAAACACCAATATAGTGTTGTCTTTTGTCTTGCCATCTGTGAGCTAAGTTTCTTGTTTGAAGATGTTGACAAGCCTGTGTGGTCTAGTGGTATCATCACTGGATTGTCTTGCTAGAGGTCCGGGGTGTGATCCCCGCTCTAGCTATACAGAGAATTCAATTTCTCGGCTTGTTAAAGTCTTCGAACTAACCAGAGCGGGGCTATAAACGGGTCTGGTGTCATTATTAGTGAAATCGGCTGCCAGCGGCGAGCGGTGGGTGGAAATTCCTTAGGCATCGCTCTCAAACAAATACGCCGACAAGATTCACATACGAGACGCATACCATCTATGTTATGAGCTGCGTCTATAAACAACAAGAACGACAACGTTTGAAATTGTTAAGTAAAACTATTGACCATTTTTTCTAGCCCGTGCTTTTGTCTGCGTGCATTATGCGGTGATTTATTTTGTAGTATTATGTGATGATGATTTTTTTTATATACGCACTATGCATTTAACACATAGGTTAAAGTTTTATCACTGCTGGGTTATTCGGGCCGTTGGACCCTTTCTAGCATCCTCTAAGCGGATGAAACAACAGGCATATATAACCGGTGATGACGATGAATTGATTGTCATGACGCTGTGACGTGATCAGGGCGTGTAAAGTAGGCCCTAGGCAAGCGCTTGAGCTCTGCTGTCTCAGGAAGCTCAGCGGAGCTGTAAAGATGGTAAGCGCTGAGCAGCAGTGCTGCGCTTGCTGAATCAGTAGGTCAAGCGGATCGATAGGGTCGATGAGGTGTGCTGAGCTGTCAATTATACGCATTATCGCCCACTACGCACTACATGTATGTGATTCTATATCCTAAAAAACAATAGGTGCATGATCACGTGATGTAAAATTTATATAACCATTCTCGATCAAGTTCTTTTTCTTATGAATGCGGCCACTTTAGCAGCGTGTTATTTGAGGCACTCCCTGCAAGTCGGGGAACAAGGAATAGAATTGCAGCCCAGCTCCCCAGGCGAGTCGCAAAAGGCAACAAACTAGGGGGGAGTGGTCTGTGCGTAGCACTCCCGCACAGAACCCGACTGTAATAGTCTTCTTTACTACACATGCTCCTTAAACTACAACCCCACCACCATCTTAGGCAAAATTGCAAACATTTGTTGCTTAGTGTGCAGCTCTGCATTTTGCTTGCACGCTTCACATGCCGCAGGTGTTGATATCAGATGCGGAGGGGTGGAAGATGGTGACGGTGGACGAGAGCAAGCCGCGCGGCCTGGCGCCGCCCCCCGTGCAGGTCGTGCTTAAGATGGCCTGGTTCCACATCCTCATCCTCCTGCTTGTCCTCGCCAACGCCATCACCGTGGCGACCATCAGCTTCGACCACAAGACCACCAACCCCAAGATCAACGGATACTATTACACTGAGGTGATAGTGCATTTATTTCCTCCCCCATATGCATTTATTCCCTCTCAGCAAACATATTTTTGGCCTCCTAGCAAATGCCTTCTTTTATTCATTTATTGCCTCTCAACAAATGCATTTATTCCCTCTCAACAAGTGCATTTATTCCCTCTCAACAAGTGCATTTATTCCCTTACAACAAGTGCATTTATTCTTTCTCAACTAATGCATTTATTCCCTCTCAACAAGTGCATTTATTTTCTCGCAACAAATGCATTTATTCTTTCTCAATAAGTGCATTTATTCCCTCCCAACAACTAATAGATCATTTTTTTTGTTTTCTATTTCTATGTAGTTTCATCCACAGTGAACGTTTAGGACCCTTTTAAAAACGTCTGAACCACAAATGTGATCTTATTCTTTTTAACACCATCCGAGAACTGTCCTGGAAGCTTTGAATCTACAAGCGTGAAAATGTTCTTGCTTTCTATGCTTTCACAGGTTGTGTTTACGATACTGTTTAACGTCGAGGCGGTATTTAAAATCTGGTGCCTCGGATTTCCCGGCTATATCCGCCGCTCGGCGCACAAGTTTGAGCTGTTGCTAGCCATAGGGACGACCTTCCACATCATTCCGTCCCTGTACCGCACCGAGGCTACCTACTTCCAGGTGAGACCAAGTTCTGTCAATTATTGTGCGGAAAGGCTGATATATATAGGTTCTTTATTAGTTCAAGACATCCGAGAAGTGGAAGTCCCGGCGCCGGCCACTACGAAACCGTGGCGTTACAGGCCCTTCAGCAAGGCCATTAGACACACAAGTGTCACCAGCTTCTAACCACCGGGCCATAATTTAACCCCTAGTCGGGTATTTTAGTTGAAATGACTTTGCGACTGCAACTTTTCAACTTGCGACTGCGACTTTGCGACTGCGACTTTGCGACTGCAACTTTGCGACTTTGCAACTTTGCGACTTTGCAACTTTGCTTAGCAAAGCATCCACTCCAGCCTCCTTTTCGACATGCAGCCAGCCTCAACGACTCTCATGGCGCTATTTTGAAGCCTATTTCATCATTTTTCTTCACTATAATGCAGCAAAACCAATGTTCTTGTTGGCGTCTGAAAGAGATCCGATCGCAAAAACTCAACTCCAGTAGTTCCTACCAGCGTGCTAGCTTCTAACACAGTCTATATCCACATTTTTAGATCTTGCTAGACCTTTTTGCTTTAGATAGTATTTGATGATTGTGATTATTATGTGTTGCGCATTCTGATGATTTTTAAATCTGTCAGATAATAGTACATGGCTATTTTGTGAGTGCCGCTTTGGAAACTAGAAACTGTTTGCTAACTGTTGCAGGTATTGAGGGTGGTCCGACTCATTAAGGCATCTCCCATGTTGGAGGATTTCTGTTATAAGGTTTGTGGACTCAATGAAAGTAAAATAGAAATATTAATGTTGAAATGAAAGTTAATTTGTTAATGTTGCAACTCTAAAGTTCTCAACCCGGACAAGTCCCGAGCCGCGATCTTCTCTTCTCTACTTTTCTGTGACTCCCAAACAGCAGCTGTGCTGCTGTTTGCGAGTCACAGAAAAGTAGAGAAGAGAAGATTGCGGCTAGTTCACGTGTATTTGATTCGATTGGATATGCATGGAGAGGAGAGGGATTGTTGACAGGTGTGATGGAGGGAAGAATGGAGGGCAAGAGAGGATCGGGAAGAAACGTATCGAAATGATAGGCGACCTTCTTGAGAAGGAATCGTATGTGGATATGAAGAGAAGGGCCGAAGATCGGATTAGGTGGAAGGTTTGGACACCAAAGACCTGCCATGTGGCAGAACACTGAAGAGAGAGGTTCACGTGTTTTAGTCGACTCTGTATCCAAGGTCGTGTATTCACTAAGACATTGAAGAGCCTTCTAGTGACAATCAATTATAAGCCAGACCATTAATTAGTTAATGGCATGAGGGAACCGCCAGGAGGCTCACGGAAGAGCACAAAAGCTTTTCTTCTGTACGCTTTAACCACTATGATGTAGGCTCTTTTAAGGGACGCTTCAGTACCATCCCACCTTATAAAATCATTGAATTTCTCAAAAAATCTTAACAATACCAAAGTTTTTAGCTTGGCGTTCAATTCATATGTAACTTTTCTTCTAAACGCTATGCATTCTTTTTAGTCTGGCACTAAAATGGCCTTCGTGTGCTGCTGTGCCGTTAAGCAATACACAAACAAACAAAAGAGCTTTTCATGATCCTGTAATTATTCGACTTTCAAAGTTAATACTTATTGAAAATTA
>JAQIWG010001352.1:0-24972 GCA_034695025.1 Chamaedrilus cognettii
TGCAACAGACTACATACAGAAAGCGGATTTGAAAAAATGAGTTTTAAGCCTGGATTTAAAGGAGAAAAGAGACTTAGAAATTCATACTTCAGGACTTCATAACTAGTTGTACCAACTCATTACATGTATCGATGTATGAACTATGTAATAGGGTGTGCGCCAGAGATTCATATATCCAAGTTTCAAGCATAATTCGTTCATTTCAGTAGGCCTAAATCAGCATCTCTACTCATGCATTGCTGTAAAGCACACAGAACATCAAAGTGTTTGGACAGAGAGCGGCCCATGGCAGGAAGCCAGCAAGACCTGGCTCATGCAGGATGGCACTTTCATGTTCACTTAGTTGACCTTCTAGTATTGGGCAGCTGTGCTAAGTAGCACTCACCAGTCACAATGCATAATACACAGCCAAAAAAATCAGGGCACTGCAAAAATAGGTCACTGCTTGCACTCTCTGATTAATTAAGCAAGCATTGTAGCAGTACAACTGAAACCTGACGATCTAGGGTATAAAATCTTAAACAGGGCACACAGAGCTGTGTGTCCTATATAGACAATAAATAGGTTAAAGGGCTCTGTACAGCAAAATCTGCCAACTGTGAGAAACAGCTTAGATCAAGGACAAGTGCAGCTATTATTCAGCTTCCGGTAGGCCAGCAGGACCCTTTTATCTCAGGCTTGGGATTGCATAAACACTTAGCGCTCATGGATCTAACTTCTGCACATTTGTGAGCATCCTCCTGCGTTCGCAGGCTCATTTGAATGTTGATTTTAAAATATTCCCAATCAAATATAGCCAAGACTTAACCACACTAAGCTTAAACCTATACCCTACTTAACCCTAACGAAATCCTAACCTAAACCGTATCGTAAAACTCAACTTACCGTCATAAATTTTATTCAAATTAGGATGCAGTCGCGTCCAGCATCGAAAAATGTGCACAAGTTACTATCTTTCATCTACTTCTTGCATAAGCTCTCTCTGATGAAGACTTAGCTGCGCCTGTGCGCTCTGAATCATGTCAAATAATAGACTGCATTCCTGTAACCCAGAACTGCAATACTAATAACCCCCACCTTACCCCAGATCGATCTGGCGATTGGTGAACAGAGAGAATATAGGGATACTGTCAAGACGTCCTACTTTACTTCTAACAACTTTAAAAGACATGCAAAACTGTAATTTTCCCCCCAAAAAATTAAACAACGCGCAGGCAGTACCACAACAACGTTTTCCATATATAGCGTTTACATGAATAATCTTGAAAGTATAATGACATAATGAATGCGCAGAGAAACAAAATCTATATGATACGCAGAATGTACATTAGACACGGAACGTCATTATTATCTAGATCCATTTGCACAGCAATGGCGTAACTGCCATATGCTGTGCAGTGATAAATCCACTGGAAATAACCAGTGCATGCCAGCATTGCTGAGCCTCCGGATCGGAGCCGTTCGGTTTGATCCTGTATGGATCCAGGACATACACTGACCATCCTGTTTAATAATTCAAACCATGAATAGTAATGATTGCCTGGAGAGTGAACATTTGCAATTTCCTTTGTCAATATAACATTGCACAAAATGTTCTTGCCGTAGTGTGTTTAGTGCTTAGCAACTAAATATATAAGAACTTACTATAATTTCACAATGCTGTCATGCCTTTGCTAATCATGTACAACAAGTTAAATGATAAACCTTGGTATACTTCTAAATGTTGGCAGTCAATCAAACTTTTAAATAAGAATGTCCAAGTAAAATAAATGATCTTTCAAATCGCTGCTAGAATAATTTGTGCTAAATGCTATGAACAACTAAAGTGTTTTTGTTTAAACGTTAATTGGCAAGGCCAATATGTTCGTGACCCGCAAATCATACAAACTTTAGCACAAGCCTAGGATTGCTTAAGAACTTGGCTTTTTCATCAAATGACACTATGTGTGGACCAGTGGTTAAAGTGGAAAGCAAGAGGTCACATATATAAAAAAAAACGCCCACTAACTTACAATGACAAAATAAATGCTTTTTCATTGCCATTTTTAAGAGTGCGTAACCCCTAGTCGGATATTTGAGCAGTTTTGCGGCTCTGCGGCGCTGATGCTCTGAGCAGCTCTAAGCGACTCTGGGCAGCTCTAAGCGGCTCTGCAGAGCGGCTCGGAGTGGCTCTGAGCCGCTCTGAGCGGCTCTGAGCGGTTCTGCAGAGCGGCTCTCAGCGGCTCTCAGCAGCTCTGTACGCAGATCCCTTAACATGGCCTATCATGCATCATGCTAAGTAAGTTAGCCTACTGTAAATGTCAATGATTCTGATCTTTCGTTTATGGAACAGAATCCCAATATTATTGAAAGTGCCGGATCTCAGACTAGAGGTGTGGGTCTCAGATTGGAGGTGCCGGGTCCCACATTTAAGGTGGTGCGTGCCAATATGAGGTGCCGGGTCTGAGACTCGGCGGAACCCGGCCCACTTTTACCACTGGTGTGGACACTAAAGGCCAGATTTATTACAGATACCATATACACACAGGAATTTGAATAGCCTACACATCTTGATCCAACACAACTTTCACTTTAAGTAATATACATGTACACTTAGAATCACCATAAAATGATTTGCTTCCTAAATGATTTGGACATTCTTTTCTTTATTAAAAGTGATCAAATAATCAAACAAACAAACAAAATTTACTCTAGTAATATGGTTTAATTAATCAGATCTATCACAGCAATTCAACTCGATTCAGGTATTTTATAAGACTGATCAGCCTGACTAAATAATCTGAATTAATAACTATACCGGTGCATTAGAGTAGTACACATGTACATGCCCCAGAAATTTATAAAACTGACAGCCTCCCATGTTACCAGATAAATGGACCTACAACGAATCCAGTACAATAGGTTGCCCTTTTTTCTTTGTCTTGCATGCACACAAATAGCAGGTTCCACATAAACAGAGCCTGAAGCACAACGAGACTACAGAGAAACATGAATTTGAAGTTTCTACTGCCAGCCAATTGATCCTACCATATCAACCGCATTATAATACTATGCCTCATTATAATACTATGCCTCATTATAATACTATGCCTCATTATAATACTATGCCGCCAAGTCGTCAAGGATTCCAATCAAAGGATCAAGCCTAAATCAAGTTGATCTCAGGAACGATGCTATTCTTGATGTTCATATTCACATATTCGTTACATTGACAGGCAAATAGCAATCTTACATAAAGGCAAAACAATAACGATGAAATGTAATTTCTATTTCTATTCATAGTAAAATTTGACTGTTCTTTACGACGTCCACATATAAGCTACACAGCAGCACTGGTCCATTGTGATAGATAGAGGATATGAAACCCAATCACAATCCTCAAGTCTCTAATTTTTATGTGCTGCACACATTAAGCCCCCAGTAGTCCCCAAATTTGGTCCTAGTTTACTTTTCCTAATTAAAAAATATTAGCTATCCTCTTCAAAATCAGCCTAAGAGACATGCAGACTTGCAGCAAAACCACAGGTCCACAACTCAAAACCACAACTCAAGATCATAACTCAAACAACTACAATCAATGCTAGTTTGTAACCAAGGTAGGATGCAGGGGGTGCATGGGGGGGATGTAGCCCCCTTCACCAGCAAGAAAACAATTTAGTGATTTAAAAAATTGCTAACAAAACAGCGGCTGATGTATAAATGCCGCATAAAAGGATCATCCTTCACTGCGTCTTCTCAATTGATTCGTAAAATTATAACTAAAAGTACAGAGTAATATTATTAGTATGTGACAAGCATTGATGTTGACATAGCAGCCAATTAAAAAACGCTTCATTCCTTCGTTCCCCGGTTGCGACTGTGGTTTGGAAAGAAAAATGAGTGTTGTCGGTTTCAAGTTGGACTCATAATTACCTTGCAGGACGACAAAGCTGGAGACATCCCTACTAACTAATCCTGGATCCACGCTTGTTTACAATACGGTACAGATCTGACTGGTGACAATAACAATTGTCACTAAAATTTTCATGGCAACGAGCCTCCAATCAATCCTCCAAACTATGCTGTTGCTCTGTTGACCGTTGTTAGAATGAACATCTATGCAGGCTGTAGAGTGAAATAAGGTCAACAACAAAAAAGCAACATCTATAGACAAACACCTGACAATGAGATCAACGCGTTCAATTATAAAGCAAATTTGCAATGCAACCGACAATTAATGCAGTCGATATTTGAAGCAATGCTTCCAATGCTATGTCGGAACTGCGGGTATTCTTAGGAAAGGGTAACACACACACACATAACTAAACCTACATACGTATTCATCAGTGTAGCCTACTGTACTATTTTGCAACCTTCGTAGAACGATACGATAGTGATCATCAATTTATGATACCATCAGGCACTAGTCTAATTTGTTGCCCTTGCAAATAACTTGACACTAAATTTACTTCATTTAGTACCCGCAGTGCACAAATTACGCGTTAAAATTTCGATAGCCTATACCTAATTATCTGAATCAATGCGCGTACGAGAGATTTAAACGACGTTATTGTCAGCACGCAAATTAAAAGGTCTACAATGCCATGACTGTGGTCCATGACACAATATTGTACGTACCGGCGAGGTCATACGCGACGATGCTGAAATAGATGATTGTCAGGCAGGCAGAGTGCATCATCAGGCTGAAATCCATGCTGCTCAAAAAGTAAAACCTCAGTCAAATACATGAGTTAGTATATAATCACTACATTGTCTAATAATGTCATAATTACTAATGTTAAATAAAACAGCCAGACCACTTGTAACATGACGAATTATTGTCATTACACTAATATTCAAATAATACAGACCCACTATCAATACAGATCGGATTATTTTAGTGCTGCATTAATGTATGCATCTAGGCCTAGAGGCCTATTTGGCTTGAGTACCCATTATCACTGTTATTACTATTAATTGCAGTAGGCCTACTGTCAGTGCTGCCCAATGGGTGTTACTAAAATCCTTGAAACGAAGGCGCTGACCTTTCAAGGCCATGAATCTATCTAGGCCAAGGCAGGGTCCGCGAGACCAAAGTCACCAAACTTAATGTAAACAATTAAAGATATATTGTTTACCTTGTTTACCTTGTTTACCTTGTTTACCTTGTTTACCTTGTTTACCTTGCTTACCTTGTTTACCTTGTTTACCTTGTTTACCTTGTTTACCTTGTTTACCTTGTTTACCTTGTTTACCTTGTTTACCTTGTTGCCGCCCCGAGGCCCCCTCTCTCGCGACCCCGCTGACGGCTCAAATGGGGAATAAAGCATTACTGCTTCTTTCAATCCCCTGGTTCCACTCAGGAATCAATCGAGCATGCGTTTGAAGGCGTTAACGCTTGTTGTCTGGACTACGCTATTGGGAAGTTGATTCCACTCATCCACAACTCTGTTTCCAACTAAATATTATCCTGTGTCCAACCTGAATCTTTTCTTTAAAATTTTTGCGTGAATTTCCTCTTGTTACATACGTTCTGATTAACTCCTCTTCTTCTCTCAAAGAACTCTTCCTCACCAATCCTTTCAAGTCCATTAACAATTGTATACACTTCTAGTAAATCCGCTCTCAATCTCCTTGTCTCTAAAGTAGTTAATCTTAATTCTTTCTATCTCTCTTCATAACTTTTTCTCTTATACTCTTCCACCATTCTCGTAGCTCTCTTTTGTACTCTTTCAATTATATGTCTTTTTGCAATGAGGTCTCCATACCTGGCAGCAGTAGTCAAAGTGTGGTCGAACTGACGACTTATATAATTAAATCATAATCCTTTAATTTTTACATGAGAACGTGCGCTAAATTAGCCCCAGAACTTGATTAGCCTTCTAAGCTACTTTTGCACACTGTTTATCAACTTAAATTTACTACTAATTATGACGCCCAAATCTCTCTCTTTATCTACTCTTTCCAATATCTGACCATTTATAGTGTAGCCATTTAAGTTATTTTTCTTTCCGATATGCACTACTTTACATTTTTTTAAATTAAAACTTATTTTTCACTCTTCAGACCATTTCAGCAAGTTGTTTAAATCTTCTCTTAATCTATAGCTATCGTCAATGTTTTTATTCCTCCAACTAGCTTTGTGTCATCAGCAAATTTTAAAAGTTTGCTTATTTTATTTGAATCTAAATTGTTTATATAAATAATGAATAATATTGGACCCAGAACTGATTCCTGTGGTACCCCACTGGTAACTTCGACCCAATCCGATTCCTCTCCATTTACCACTACTCTATGTACTCTATTTTTCAACCACTTTCTTATCCACTGTAATAAATTTCATTTTATTCCCAATGCTTCCAGCTTAAGTAACAATCTTTCATGATATGTGATACTGAATAATTAGGCCCATAATAAACTCACAAGAAATGTCTTAAAAGTTGTGAAATATTTTTTTTTTCAAGCATTACTATTTTTTATGTGACGTTGCAAAATCACGCAACGGATGCAGAAAATAATTAACCCGTTTCAAATAAGAAATCGTTAGTTTTAAATTATATTTTTAAAATTCGCTTTGCATTGCAAGTTGTTTCGGCGTATTGCATTATGGAATGAGCTGCGCACTTTGTGCGTGCTGGGATGTTGACAGGGTCACGACCTCAATGCGTCCAATCAAAAGTCATTTAAATTTTGTTAAAATTTGGTACCATCACCTTCATTAGTCTGATATCGCTATTTTTGTTATGAAGCATCCATTTTTTCTAAGGTCAGTGGTGCTGCCGCCCTTTATATTGCCTGGCAATGTAAACCATTGACTTGAATAAATGTTCATAATAAGTCATGCTCATAATAAATATAGCAGCGATGCGACATATGAGGGCGATGTTACTAATGTAAATAGATATTGTGATTGGATGGATGAAGGTCGTGACCCTGCCAACATCCCAGCATGCACAACGCGCGCAGCTCGTCCCGTAATGCAATACACCGAAACAACCCAGAATGCAAAGCGAATTTTCTTTAATCCAATTCAAAACTAACGGATTTTTATTCAAAACCGATCAATTATCATCTGTATCTGTTGCGTGATTTTGTTACGTCATATTTAAATAATTAATAGTGCTTTGAAAAAAGAATATTTCACGATTTTTATTACATTTCTTGGGCGTTAATTAAAGGCCTAATTATTCAGCATTACATATCTTTTGTTGTTTACTTATCTTTGGTGAACTTGCACCCGCGGGCACACCCTTGGCCTAGATAGATTCATGGCCTTGAAAGGTCAACCACTTCGTTTTTGTATATTGGAGCGATAGGCCTTGATGTAAACACTGATCTTACGTGAAAGAACCAAATCTTGGCTTAATATTATACGGCTTAAATCACTAGATTTACCCATCAACTACTGAGCGATACTTTGATATAAATAAGCGAATCAATATCATTTTTTGAAATTAATAACAAAATTTATACACATTATGACATTTTTTGACGGTAATATATCACCCACCAAAGAGAAGAATAGCAGCTTGCCTCCCGGTAAATACAGTAGTACGTTGAAACAAAACAGACAACCAAATTTAGCTAGAAGCTTTCGGTGAGATGCAAGTAATATTTAAAATAATGTTGTAAGTGTGCGCGCACTAAACAAAGATTTACAAAATGTTTGTAAGGAACCAGACTAAAGTTTCACGCCAGGGCGCCATCTTGGTCTTTCAAAAAATTATTGGTTTGCGAAATTTCATTGCAATATTTATTCGATTTTTTATTGCCGTCTGTTTATTCGAATAAGTGCTGAACACTCGTGAAACAAATACAGTAATGCAATGGCGTTGAAGTGTTTGCTTAAGTTTGTATTCTTTGTTTTTTCGTATGATTATTCGGATTGTTGCGGCGTGAGCCATGTTTTTGTTGGATTTAGGCGCCAATCTATTTTTAATTCTGTGGTTGATCAGTCGTCTCAAAAGTTAAATAAACAACTCCTAGACAAATTTGTCGTTTTATGCTTTAAATGCTAAATTTCATTCCAATATTTCTTAGATTTTTTATTACCGTCTGTTTATATTGGATCATAAGAATAAGTGTGATTATTTTCAACTTTAGAGCTATTTTGTGAATTGTGCATTTATAAATACGATTGTTCTTTCATGTGTTTTGCTTCAAGAATTAGTTGGAAGAGTAGATGTTTGTTAATGTGTACAATAATTATTTTGCTGGTTGCTCGACCTCGAATTAAGTTTTATTTAGTTTTGTGGTCCGAATTGACAAATGAAATAATTCGATACAATTCTCTCATAGATCTTCATTGGTTAAATCGGACTACAAAATTAAATCGCACTTAAATCGAAGTCGAGCAACCAGCAGATTATGTTCATATTTGAGGCCTACTATAAAAGCGTTTTATAGAGGCCTATTATATGCATTGTAGCGCCCCATGTTCGAGGGTCACTAATTCATTACGTAGTCCATTGGTTGCTATGCTTGAGTTAAATAAATTATTTACCATAATGTCATTATTTGACTTCATTATATTAATTCTCAATCCAGAGCGATAAATTGAATTGATACCTAAGCAGTTTATCTAAATATAATGTCATTTTATGTTAGAGGTCGGTTAGAATGCTTGGCCATGCATTTTGATATATATCTTTTGTTGCAGCCGTGTTTGGAATGGCTTCCAAAGCTGCATTTAATTCGGCGTTCGAGAAGGCTGTCCGGCCATGCAGCGTCGAGCTGAGCCGATGCGACAAATTCCCACTGCTCGGTCGCGCTGAGGCCTCCACGAAGAACAAACAACTCAAGGCGGAAAAGTCGTTACCGACAGCAGATAAGCCTAAAACAGCTGCAGTAACTTTGAAGGTGCTAACGGAAAAGCCACTGTCCGCAATCAAAAAGGCTCTAACGGCTACGGAAACTTCGCAAGCGGAAAAATCTCAAACCGTTGCGAAATGCCCGGACGCCGATACACAGCAAGATGCGTCGGAAAAGTCACAAAACTCTGAGAAGCGACCGAGAAGCTCGCCGGCAAAAGTGTTAGCGATAATTCAGAAGAAAGAGGCGATGGCCGCTGAGGCAGTGGAGGAACCCGGACCTCCGACCCTGAAGCGCCAGAAGCGCGAATGTGTGGGGAAGCGCGCAGCTAGCATAAAAAAAGAAAAGGGAGAAGACGACGCCGCCGTATCGGACAAAGACGACGAGGACTACGGGGGCGGTAGCTACGACAACTCGGACAGTGATGACAGCGACGCCGAATGGGGGGGCGGGGGAAAAAAGAAACGCGGCAGTCGTGGACGTATTGGAGGGGCAGCCAAGCGAGGCAGGGGATCACCGAAAGACATCGGGAAGGGCGCTGTCATTGGAGCTGGGATCACCGTGACCCCTGGGTTAGACGCGAAGAACGTGCCTGCCAGCGCTGCGAGCACAACCATCACCACCGCATCCACAGTGATGGCACCAAGGCCCCGCGGCAGACCTCTTCTGATTTACGCGACCGGCGTCGGCAACGGAGGTGCCACGTCGGCGACGCTGTCCAACGGCGTTCCCGGGGGTCCCCCCGCCCATCCCGTCCAGCCGGTGGTGCGCCAGGTAAGTGGGGGCCGCGGGGCCGGGGCGCGCAGCAACTGCATGGAGCTCCTGTCGAGCGAGATGACTCCGGAGCTGATGGCCGCCGTCACGCTAGCCAACAACATGAACACTCGGCGTGACCTTGACCTCCAGACGCTCTACGTGAAGATCGACGACGCGTCTGATGGCATGAACGCGCTGCTCGGCTGGGCGATCAAGGAGGAGAACAAACTCTTCTTCCAGTGCATGTTCTGCCCGACCATCGACACGACGGCGAAGGGGATCGCGGCACACATCCGCCGCGCACACCACTCCCTGGCGTTTGCAATGGTCAAGAAGGTGCCGCCTGCCAGCCAGCTGCTTTTTATGCACTGCCGGCGCTGCGACTACATCACCGTCGACACAACGTCCGTCTGGATCCACTTTGCCAACCACCACGGGCTGCGCGGGATTCTGTCGCGCGTCGGCGCCACTGACATCACACCGACGCCGACGACGCGGCGGGCAGTGAATGCGGCGGACGTCGCGACTGTTTTCCCGTTCTACAAGTGCTCGCTGTGCGAGTTCCTCGCGACTGACAACCGCTACGTGGCGCAGCACGCCGTGCAGAACCACAAGGCCGGCGACGTTGCAACCAACTTCAACGGATGCTTTGTCAAGGTTCGCAGATCATGGAGTTGTAATTTAAGGACTGTGTGTAGTAATGAATTGGATGAATCAGCTATTATACTGTATGCCTGTGACATAGGCTTGGCCTATGTATTAAGCCTGCTGTTACGATGTCTTTTTAAGGGTTTAAGGACCGTGTGTAATAACCAAAACTATTACAGTCAGGTGCTGTGTAAGAGGGCTGTCACAGAACCGCTCCCCATTGTTTTGTCGCTTTTTACGACTCGCCCATGGAGCTCTGGGCTGCAAGTCTAGTCTATTCTTTGTTTCTTGACTTGCTGGGGTTGTTTGGAGATTGTGGATTTTTGCTAGCGGCCACTGAGGCTTTGAACAGCTTAACCCTTCAGGTAGAGTCAACCCCTTCATTTGACGGTTTCAGTGAGACTGAAAGCTGAAATATTCAAACGCTGCTATGCACATAGTCTAGTGTATAGGTAGAGAGTGAAATACAGTGTAGCATTCTGCTAGAATGGTTAGATGTGATTATAGAGTGCCCTTGTGATGGACTTAGAGCATGTTACAGTGCAATATAACTTGTCCGATATTGATTGATTGAGTGATTTATTGAAGGTGGTGCGGCTCGGCAAGCCGAAGCAGCCGGTGGAGGGCGAGACGTACGCCGACGTGGCAGCTAGGTCCGACGGGGCGGCGTCGGCGGGCGTGCAGTCGGACACGTTTGTATGCGTGCTGTGTTCATACGTGTCGTTCTGCCACTACCTCGCGATGTCGCACCACATGCGTGTACACACCGGTACGCGTCACCGCAATTATATTACTGTAAAAGACCAAATTTTTGCTGCACCTTTTTGTTCAGAAATTTTTCTGCACTTAATTTTCGTGTTTTTAAGATATGCCCATTATAAATAGCTTTGACAGCTTTATTTTGGCGTATGTAATTTTCGCCATTTCTCTTGCAGTATGCAATTTAATACATCATTTGCTTCTATCATATCTTCCAGCTGTGAATTATCGAGCTGTTAGCATTACGCAGGCGATTTAGTCTGACACCAGTGAATGTTTGTGCAGGCAAGTTCCTGATGTACAAGTGTTCGTACGACCAGTGCAAGGAGCGCTGCGGCACGGCTGACAGCATGATCCAGCACCTCAAGGGCGTGCACGAGTGCGGCACCGTGCTCTGCCAGCGCATGTGCTGCCAGATCACCATCGTCGAGAAGCAGGGCGCTGCCCTCACTGAGTCGTTCAGCCTCCCCTGAAGCAGCGGCACTGCTTCAGGGGATTGAGTGTCGAAATTGGTCGGATAATGCGTTGTGAGGACTGCAATGGAAGACTGGAGATGTGGATTGGATGTAGATTGAAGAGGATGGTGCTGGATAGGAAGTATTTGATTGGAGTTGCTGGATGGAATATTGATTGAAGAGGATAGTGCTGGATAGCAAGTACTAGTATTTTAACTAGAATGAAGAACGTCATGAGAAGTGTTGATTACTTGAGTTTCAACTAAAATAAAAGACGCTGGATTCAATGTCAAGACAAGTGTTACAGAAGAAGTTGTTTAAACTCCAGTGGACTTTTGTGGCTTATTGGATTTTAGAGCTGCGTTGAATTGTGAGTTGTAAGTTAGGATTTGACAACAAATGAGTGAACAAATGAGCGAACAAATTTGGTATTTTTTAGCTCAAACGCAAGGCGTGTGTGGTTTTAAAACCGGATTTTACGAATGCGGATACGTTATTTTCTGAATACAATTGCGTGCAGCGTCGATTAGAAAGTGCCACTTTGCAGCGATCACTGAAACACCGGGTGGTGTAGATCTTGAGTGAATGCGCGAGGTTAAGTCTCTGGGCGCATTGACTGCTGCTGGTGCTGCGATGAACAACATGTTGGCTTTCTTGTTAAGTCTTGGGATTCTCTTGCAGACTTTGGGCAAAGTGTGTGACGCTGTGTGCCGTGGAGGAATATAGACGAGTCGAGAGGAACTCTTTAATTGCATGCATTGTACGATAGATTTGTGTACGATAGCGTCGTTCCGGCACGTTTTCGGCTGACAAGTATTTTAAAAGCGCATAACATTGCTTTCAATGCTGTTATCTGGATTCTGTTCATTATATTGAAGTCTTCTTGTCATTATGTTATCTACTTGCCATTGGCGAGGCCAGGAAGGAACATGGATTCTAGCCACAACTGGACTACATTTATATATATTATATTATATTAGTATACGGTTATCTGTTGTCAGTTTTAGTGAAGTTTTATTCAGGGTCTGGTAATGGCATTTAGTAATGTCAATGGCTCTTTAATAAATGATATTTGTGCAATTCGTGACTGAAATTTTTCTGTTGATGTGCATCAACATCGCATAAAATTTGAATTATTTTGTGCATTGTTCCACGTAACTACACATCTATACCGTGTGTATACGTGTAGTTTATATTTTATCATTTGGATTTTGATAATGAGATAATTCAATAATGGGATATCAAGCTTCATTAACTTTCATCATTATTGTTACACCACAGCGAGGCGCTGTGGTGTAGTGGTTAGGGCGTTGGACTTCGAGTCCAGAACACCTGGGTTCGAGTCCCTGCGCTGGCAACCATGAAACCGTGCGTTACAGGCCTTTCAGCAAGGCTGTTAAACACACAAGTGTCGCTAGCGGATAATCATCGTCCAAGACAATTTATTTTTCTGGTTGGCACAGGAAGGGCATTCAGCCGTAGAAACCCAGCTCCAATATAACCTGTGTTAACATGGACACAGCCTTACAGTCTTGCCTGTAGCGCATAAGAATGGACGTCAAAACCGATGATTATTATGATTATTATAATTATGCTATTTTAAATCACGGCCTTCATTTTTCTCTGTGGAAGAATTTGTCAAACTTAAAATTTCTCACCCAGGTAATTTAGGCGAATCAGTCAAACTCAAAAATACATGCGTGAAAATAATGCTGCTGAAGCTATAATAGGCACTCCTCAAAAATGCAAAGAAGTGCACTAAAATTTCTGAGAGGCAAAACTGAAAATAACACGCAACAATAATTTCATGTTTACAGTTATGCTGTTATTTTTTCTATTTGTTTCTTATCTGTAAAAGTCTGACAAAGTTTTATTAAAATTGCACATAGTGCAATATTTAGTTTCTTAGAAAAGCTTGTCAAGGGTCCAAGGTTTCCGCTCTTCGTCAAATTCAACGAACTAATTTTTGGGATGTTAAGTGTCTTCAAATTTAACGTCTGTTAACATTTCGGAATGTGATTCAATTAAAGCTACATTTTAGTACTTCAACTCGGTACTATTTATTTGAGTCTACTACATGATTGTATATTTAATTTTTATACGCAAAATAGGCCTAGCATAACTTTTAAATTGGACTATTAATTTTGTGAAACACATGATTGTATTTCATTGATCAGTTACGGGATTTTGTTAAATTCATATATATTTAATACTACGTGCTGGTGTTTATTAATGAAAATTTAATCTTCGAGGAACAAAAAATTGTCTTGCAGCTCAGAGCTCCATGGGCGAGTTGCAAATGGCGGTTAAAGAGGGGGAGTGGTCTGTGCGGTGCGTGGCCCTCCGCACACAATCGGACAGTAATAATCTTGGTTATACACACGATCCTTAAACTCCTAAAACCAATACCCCTTTCGCAATTTCAAAAAGACTACTCCATACAAAAATAGAAAAGACACGGGATGTTTTTTATGATGATTTTTTTCCATGGACTTTTTATATTATTGAGGACTGAAATAAATTATTGGTAACACTGGCTGACAGCTGAGTCAATAACAAACAAAATGGCGGCTGCTGCTAGGGTACCGCGGACCTTCGTCTGCCTAATTTCTCCACGACTGTGCCTTCTCCCTAATTTAGGCACGCGACTCGTCTCCCCTGGCTCTAGGCAGCTGTCGACTGCGGGTCGAGGTGGCGGCCAGTACTCGAATGTGTCGAGGGGCCTGACGGCAGGCGGCGGGGTGATAGTTGCAACCCTGTCAGGGTACGCCATCTACCGAGCTGTATTGGAGAGAAGGCGCGCGTCAGAGGGGAACGTTGTGCTGGCGAAGGTAATTTTAATGAATATTTAAGTGAACCCTTTATGTGTTTAACTCAATACGAATAATGCGATGGGAATACGGTTTTATTGTAAATTTAATTTGTCTTTTTAAAAATGATGAAGTGTGTACGGTATTGCGCCACTAAAGTACAAAAATTTAGACATTATTGGGGAAATTACTTAGGTTCAAAGAAATGCGCTTTTAATGGAGCTATTTTTATAATTTATAATTGTGCAATAATTTATAACTGTAATAATCAATTAAAATATTCGACACGCGTCTGCATATTGATGAAGATAGTATTGCCATATAGTATAATATATAATGTATGGTACTGTGTTGCCTTTTGCTGTGTAGGGCTATGCGGCGGAGGAAGAGACTAAGCAAAAGGCTCAGATTCAGAGCCAGCGAGAGCTGAGGTTTCTCAGCTTCGCTTCTGTCGAATACGAGGGAAACATATACATGACGCCGCAAGATTTTCTCGAGAGCGTTGCTGAAGAGAATCCGAGACGTAAATGCCTTGTTTCTGGCGTTTTTTTCATCGTTGGAGTGAAATTTATTTCGACTTTTTTACTTCAGTAGAACTGTCTGTAATTATATTTATTTGTTTACGAACTTATCTTTTGATTATGAAGAATTGTAGAATTTTTCAGTTTGTTCTTGACTTGTTAGGTACCAGAAAATTGCCTGTGCAATATTTTTAAACATTATAATTCTCTTTGTCAAATTTAATTAGTTTTTGATCGTTAAATCAGTGCATATGGTACGTAGGCATGAGTGACTAGTATATAAAATCTAGTAACTGTTATTCTTCAAAGTAATTGGGCTAATTGGAAATTGAACAAAAATTTGAGATAAAAATATTTTGTAAGACTTATTTCTGCGATGGATGGCGTTTCAGCGAGGACGACAAGGAGACATCTGAGGCAGGCGGAGGTGGAGAGGTATCTCAAGGACACTCCACCTAGATGGAAAGGCTCGTCGAGTTTCTTTAGAAAGCTATTGGACAAGGGTGAGCTTGACTTTCATTGGATCACTCCGTTGTAATATATAATACATAAATATATGCCGTTACATTCCGGCAATACGTGTATATTTTATTTTATTATACATCGCACAAAGTAAATCAATGTCTTCCATTCTGAATGGCTTATGAAAGTGTTTTTTTAAGAGTCTCAGTCGTAGCTTTTTCATCGAGTGTTCAAATTTGTTAATTTATATGTGGGGCTACTTACAACAATCTCACGGCATTAAATAATTTAGTGTGCTATCAAATTTTAGATCTTACTTGATGATATCTTGACATGGCTTATTCTGTGACACTTTATTACTGAAATTACAACATTGATTTTTGATAAGGCTTTAAAAACCTTCTGCGTTAAATTTGTCGCAGGTATTTTCTCCTACACAGAATACCTGTTTCTCCTCTGCGTCCTCACAAGTACGTTCTTTTTCTAAAACGCGTCATTTCTTTATTATGGGTTTTATTCTTAATAATAATAATAATAATAATAATGGGCTTAGAGTCCGTTTTGGCATCTAGTGATATCATTGAGGACCTCAGAAAATTTTTTTGCATTAATTAGAGCGACTTTTGTAAACTCTTTGAAAATTTTATAGCGTTATTTATTGCCATGCTGTTTGCTATCTGGAGAACATATTGGACTTAGCCCGCTTTTTGCTGTAAATAAATTGAGCTGACGTTATTGTTTGATTAATATAATCTTTGGATTAATTTCTAGAGCCACGCTCGGGGTTTCAAATTGCATTCAATATGTTTGACACGGATGGAGACCAAAGGGTGGACAAGAAAGAATTCCTTGTTGTAAGTAGTCATGTTCCCAACTTAATAAATATTTTTCAGTGTTTGATGATATCTACTTTGATTTATTCTCATCTTGAAGTGCATACATGAAAATTAGTTGCTTTCGTACATTTTATGATTTTTTGAATAGGGTTTTTTGAAAGTCACAAAAGTTGATTGATTATTAGGTGAATTTACATCGCTTTTAGTCTTGGCTTGTTTCGATATAATTTGCAACATTGTGCCTAATTAAATATATTGCAACATCACACATCTAATGATGAACAATAATTTGGAATCAATTGAATTTTTGCAATTAATTATATTATCCATAATCATTTAAGCTTCAATCACTGTTTATCAACTAATTTTTGTTGTGTTGAGCGGATTGTTTGTCATCGTTTCTCGTAAAATGTCTACAAATATTTGTAAGGCACGTTAGTGAACAATCGAGTAAATTTTCTAGCATAATAATTCAGGTTTTGACTTTTCTATTGCTGCACTTTTCAATTTTATTGTATTTTAAGCATTTGATTGCTTTTTGGCATTGTTTGGCTTAAGTTTCAGTTCGCAATTTAAGCTTTTTCAACGTTGCTAAGGCGCACGATGCTTTGTTAAGTGCAATAGACTAATCATAGTTTTTAGCATTGCGTTTAAACTTTGAGTAAGGGACCTCCGGAGTTATTCTTAGGTTTATAAAGCTGACATTGTCAGACGTTTATATATCACAAGACGTCATATTTCCTAACCGACCAACTCCGTCTTGAGAGAGCGAAAAGTTGAGGTTTGCTGGGAAGTACATACCAGGGTGATGATGAATATCAGAATAAAGGTCTTAAATACTTTGCATCTGAGTGCTAGATGGATCGCTACGCTCAACCGAATCGTCGTGAGGTTTTTAGTGTTTGAAGTGTCGAGTGAAGCGGTGGCTTGTCAACGCTTGGGGCTACAACGGAAAAACTTAAATGCGGGAGCAACAGCGTTTGCCACATCCGGCTACTGCGTGAGACCTTTAATTTAACTCCTTGACGCGGGCAACTACACACTAAAGCCTTGTTCCCGCATTAAAAGTTTTAACGATTTTGCCCCAAATCTTGTCAACGGTATACATTGCAGCTGGAACATTTGATGGCGAGTGGCAGCTCGAGGGGGTCGACGATGATGGAAGTGAGTTCTTCTCCCTCTACGCATGGTTACCCCTCACTGGCTTTTTGCTCTATGTCTAATACATTGTACATATGAATCATAGTACAACGTTGGCTGTTGGTGCAACCCATGGTGCTTGGTTATCTTGTATTGGTTGTGCGGTGGAGGTGGTCGATTTGAGATCGATAGTGGAGAGTTTTGTTTGTTGATTTAATTCAATTTTTCACTGTTTAATTATATCGACCGTGGATGTAAATCATTTTGGTACTGTATAGAGTGTTTGGTGGCGTATTTCTTTGCATTGTATGATTTGACTAACAGCTAGGTTGTATGTGTTTAGTTGGTCATGGATTTTTTTTAAATTATGGTGGTTGCTTTCTCTGTCTGTTGTGAAATTTTTTAAAATTATTTTGGATGTTTTAATTGTTTATCAAATTTTTTCTTACCAAGACTTTAATGTTGAAATTAATTGAGTGATTTGAAACCTACTTGTAAATTCTTTATGAATACTTTGTTTTGCATGTGCAATATGCATGAATTAGTCATGACAGAATTGATTAATTACTGTACTATGGTGCAGAATTTGAAGTTATCCACCTCAACATAGTCCATTTTCTCCAAAGTTCTCCATTTGCCATTTTGCTTTTAACTTAATATATGTGCACCGGTAATTAAAGATTTTTAAATACCGGTGGTTAATGATGTTAAGAACAGGTCCAGTAGGCTCTGTGTTATATTTTTAGTTCGGATTAAATTGTTGAAAGTCTATATACATTATTTTGCGGGGACAACAGCCGCGCTAAACCCATGAGAGTTTGCGTCAGTGACTGTCAGGATGCTTGCTTTGAACAGTTTTTATTGCTTTTCTGCCTGCATAGTTGGAGACTCAATTCTATCTTTTATATATACCGAGTGAGTCCAAAAAAATAATCCCCTAGCGATATCGCGATAACTCAGTCAAAAATGACTATTTTTCTTTCATATTTGCGAGGATTGTAGCTGAGATAATTTGCAACAAGACCACCAAATATCATTTGGAAATACAGTCTAGTTGAAAAGTTATGAATGTTTGCGCAAAAAATTCAAAAAATCAATTGAACGAGCGTAATTAAGTCCAAAAAAATAATGCATGCAGTAAAATTAAGTTCATAGAAATGTTTTTATCTTGAATTTCATTTTAACTAATCCTTGTACTCGTGCTAGAATGCATATTCATGACGTCGTGTGCCTGAGATATCGATAGCCTAGTAGGCCATGTTCACGTGCTGCACCTCACTGCGGCCCAAGCGCTGGAAGCATGGTTTCGTTTACGCAGCAAGTTGGGCAGGTCTAAAATGACCAATCTTGTGCAGGAGGAAAATGGGACTGAAACGTTTTGAGGACAAGGTTTGATGGCGAGGACACTTCGAGTACTATTCTTACAAGCTCTGCACGCTGAAACAGGTGCAAGCCAGCTACAGGCAAAATAACCAGGCTGAGCGAGCTTTAGAGCGTTAGTTAACTTGATTTTTAGAACTTTTTTCTAAAACAGTCATAACTTTTGAACTAAAAAATATTTTTTCAGGAAATTTGGGAGTCCTGTTGCAAATTATCTCCTCTCCAGTCCCTAAAAATATGAAATCAATATTTTGAATTTTGACTGAGTTATCGCGATATCGCTAGGGGATTTTTTTTTTTACTCGCTCTGTACATTACAGTACTTCATTTACTTCATAGTTGTTTAGTGAATATGATCGTCATTAGTCAGTAGATACTATTTTTGTTGAGTTTATCTTCTTCTTTCAGCTGCTTCACTGAGTAGTAATTTTTGGGATGCTTTCTCCAGAGCTTTCTGTATTTATAAGAATTTATGTGTCACTTCATAGCATAGACACTATAGACTGGTGAATTTTAGTAGATTATATTGAAAATTTTGAGATTGATATTTTTATAGTGATCTGTACAATATATAACAAACTTTTGATGGCTGGTCGTTTGGTTTAATTAAAACATTTAAGCTGCTGAATAATGTCCAAATTCATTTATGTTAAGTTCCGGGCTAAGTGTAGCAGGTCTAACGTGCGAATAATGATGGTTAGATATAATTAGAAATGAGTAGGCGTAGCATTACACATAAAAATCGAATGTGGTGGAGTGGGCCTACTCGGTTTTTGAAGACTGAGCAGTTGAACTGTTTCGGTAGGTGCAGGCATAACGCTGCACTTGTTTTAGAAGGGCTAAATTTAATTGTGGTCGAGTTTAAATTATTAAATCATTTAAATGCTTTTTTTTATCTGGATAAGTTGACACATCGTCGCTGAACAACAATAGTCTATAGACTTCTAGGACTACAGAATATTCTGCAAATTTTAAAATTAGACTTCTTGAATGAAAGTCGATATAATTTCTGCTCTATGGCTCTTTCAAAACCGTGGCTATATGAGTGTTAACTTGAGCCAACATGGCTACTTAAGCATGGCTACTAACCTCAGTAACCCAATGTAGCCAAGCGCTTTGAAACAAAATTTAATCTTATTATGCTTTAATGAATATATTTATTTAATCGCAAGCGTTAATGATGTGCAGTAGTTTCTTTATTAATACGCTTGCTTTTAAAATAGTAATTTGTTTTTATTTTTGTTTGCAGCGTGAAGCACTGTTGTGCGTTTTGTTAAGTAATTATGTGTACAGTTAAAGAATGTAGTTCACATAATTGCCCGAATTGTAAAAATGTACAGATTTTGCATATTAAACTAAATTTTAAGTTTTTACTCTTTGTTTGTATGCCTACTACAATGTTTAGTTAGAATATCCACAGAAGTTCACAAAGATAGATGAAATTCTTTAAACACGTCAGCGATCAAAATTCTATAGATCTACAAATTTAACGACTGGTGACATTTTGTCGCGTATCATGAAAATTCAGTTGAATATGTAGTAGAATGTATACTGTAACGTGTAGCAAAGCCCAATGTCCATATATGATCTAGATTGTAGTTGATGGCTTTGTCCGCTTTTAAATAAATTTACTGCGTTCCAATGGTCAGTTCATTGTTGTACAGTTTTTCACGGCATGCACATTTACTACATGGCTCTGGATGCAATTTTTGAGACTGGAGTTTTTTCTCCGCATATTAAATTGTCTATTTCCAGTGTCGTCTTTTTTTGCTAAGATACATGCCTGCTTTTTTGAGGAACGGTTTGGTGCATGTACCATATAAATCCCAAAAATACGAAATGAGTTGAATTCATTGAAAGATTTTGAAGGTATGTACAAACTTACCGCAGTCATCTGAGACATGCGGTGAAAAACTATTTTATTAATCCTCCGATCGCCAGTGTATTATATTACGGAGCACTGTAAGTAGTTTGAACAAATTTTAGGCATGGGCCTAAAACTAAATAGGGCCAGCATGCGCTTGAGCTCAGTGGACGTCACTCAGCGAGCTCTGGAAAACGCGAAAATACAATCTGCGCTGGTGGGCATGGGGTATGGCACGACCATATCACACTGCTTGTATTTGGAGCTCGCTGAGTCTGCTTAGCTTAAGCGGTTGCCAATTTTACATGCCCAATATTGCTAGACTTGTATGGCACATGCGCTAAGCCAATCAACTGCGGCCATTTCACCTTCCAACCATCCCTACGTTGCTGTTCTGCTAAGTTATGCGTAAATACATGTACGTGTTGTGACGATTGCATTTTTCTCTCGTTCTTTCTCACGCCTGGTCGCTGTATTCAGCTTACCGAGCTCTATCCGTTCGTCCTGCCAAAGTCGACCGGTAATGACCGATCGAACATCTGGAAGCTGATGAAGGAGTCGATAAGCCTTGTATGTCCTGTCCGGTCTGCATGCGTGCCTGCCTGGCCCCGGTGTCCCTCCCTGCTGTAGCTTGCTCCGCGGTCGCTGTCAATTAGAATGCGTAGCTACTAGTCCAACTTGATCGTGATTGACATATGCGCGCAAATCAAACGCGTAGACGATATTTGATTTGATTTGCAGTATCGTACTAACTTTGCATGGGTGTGATGATCGTTTTGTTACCGATTTAAATTGTGGTTTGTGAATGGTATGTACTTAGTTTCGATAGCTTGTCTGAGTTGTTTTTTAGAATCTCTACTGTATCACCGTTAGATCGATTTATTGTCATTGGCTCACAGTTGTGTGCTATTACATAGTTATACTACTAATGTTAGTGCTGTACATACTATTATTTTATGACAAGATTTGGTGAATTCGTCATTGAGACAATGCAACAATTAACGCCATTCGTCACTGCAGGTAAATCTCGAGTTCAATCGCTGGAATTTCTAGTAAGAAATGGCGTCTGGATGAGCGTAGGCATATGACAGCGTCACTTGTAGTAACAGATAATCCGGGGATTGAGAAAGCATCAGGTTTACTCGCAATCGTGAATTTGAACACGAGTCTCTGATTTAGATCATCTAAGCCTCTGACTGCCGTTCTGTCTCGAAGCATCACCCACGAACCAGTTGTGGGCTATAATTTTCTTTTTTTCTCATTTAAAATGATCCATTTTTGCTGTAAAGCGGATCCACTTTAATCGTGTCTTGTGACTACTATTTTTCATATTTGCGTTTTAGCATGGGAGATCATTTTCCGTGTACTTCGTATGCGTCATTGTGGTTTACTTTTGTTGTCTAATTGACCTAATATGCATGGTTTTGAAACAACGGGTTATGGTTATTTGTTTGTTTAGATAAAATTGAATATGCTATTTGCAATTCAGACATTGATGGCAGATATTGTCAGATCTCTAATTCGCTGCATTTTGTGTCCGACTGCGCATGCGTATTGTGTGCCAAAGGGCGCGGTTTCAAGGAAGGTAAACAGTTAGTTTGTGTTTTACCGCATGCTTTCTTCATTTGGATATTAGTTATTTACAATGTTTTCTTATCACTGATAGTCACTGTTACAATTATTTCTCAAACGGTGTTCTAGTCTTGCATTGCGTTTCTCCGGTGTGATTTATTTTCTAATTTCGCATGTGTTTTGTTTTCCGATCTTTCCGTTGCTCCGCGCGCTTTTTGCTCGGCGCTCGTGTTCCCCTGCGGCGGTGGATAGCTGCAGGACTTTTACACAATGAATAAGCTCAACGCGGACGCCATTTTGGAAACGGAGTCTGTCGGTCAGACGAGCGTCAAGTTCAACATTTGGAAAATGCTGCAGGAGAGGCATCCCGATCACACAGTATGCCTGTTCACGCTATTGAAACCAGATAAGCTATTGAAGACTGATTCGAATAATAGAGTTAGTAGAGCTAGTAGTAGAGCTAGTAGAGCTAGCTTCTCTATCGGCATCAAATATGTGAAACTTCCGTGATTTTAGGTTTTATAGCGTGATTAATTGGCTGCAACTGCCAATGCACTTTCAAATGTTGGCTTGTGGGCATAGTGATCTTGCTTTTATTCGAATCTTATTGCATTAATGACAATGAATTTGAATTTAGTTGATAGTAATTTTGACGGTGAATTTCTCAAAATCTCTTCAAAACTAACGCAAACGACAATGTTTGACTATGTTACAAACATGGCTGGGCCATAATATTAATGCAATTCAATTTTTTCTATGCCAGTAGCGCTGAGAAGTTAAAGACCTCAAAAAGATATTCAAAATAGAAAATAAGCATCACAAAATAGACTTCGCAACCGTTCAAGAATAATTATTATTGCTTAACAATTTCTTTAATAGAATTTACAAAACCTTATGCAAAATTTAGTTTTGTCTCTATAGATTCTGACCTACGGTACTGTAACGGTATATGTAAACTTTGCATGCAATTTTGGTTTAACTAATAGCTATGACATGCTATGTTTGCAAATAACACAGTAACTGACATTTAAAGTAATAACATCTTGTATTGCTGTGCGAATATCTCTATCTCTTAGCATCTGCAATGGTGTTATTGACACAGATTTTAATTGACTCTTCTTTCTTGCAAGCCGCTAACTTTTATTTACGACTACCAACTTAGCCACTGTTTTGGGGTTTAAAAATGGTTCTCCCTCCTATTCAAACTATATCCTCTGAAAATTTATCTGTAAAATGCTGTAATCCTGGTGTAGTGGACACTTTAGATCAACATGCTATTTTTGATTTATATACATCTCCTTCAACAGGCAATAGTAGAGTGAATGAAAATTATATTTGTATTAAATTGTTATAGAAATGTGACCCAAAAGGCTAACTACTAAAGGACAATTATGGTCTTAAGTTCAGGGGATATAATTATATAGAGGGGTTTCGGTACATGTTTCAGTGTTTGTGTACACAGTACACACTGTACCTTAGCAAGTAGGCTAATGTTGTGTGGGATTTTCTCAATTTCATCACGCTGTGTTTTTCTTCTGTACGACACCTTACACGTAAAATCACATACAAGATGATGATAATGAAATAAAGATGGCAGAGGTTTCTACTAACCATGTATTTCTTGTCTGCATTGTCATTATGTTTCACTTGTTGTGACTTGCTTTTGATGGAGTCACTGTGTGAGGATTAAGGCTTATTTCTAAAAATAGAATGGATGTCAATTAGCTTTTGTAAAATGTCAGTTTTTGTCTGAATCTAATATATAATCTGCAAAGTCGATGTAGATTATACACATTAAAGACATGTCTTAATTTGGTTCTAAAAATTTTGTAGATATAGAGAACACAAAAGTGATTATTAAAGTATGTACACTTGTTGAATTAGCCGTAGTCCACTGAGCATTAAATTATTCTTTGTCTTTGTTTTTTAAGTTTGGTGGAGCTCTAGGAATCTTGTGATGAATGGAAATCGTAGCATATAAACTTATACATTATACTGTAATGTGTATTCTGTAACGAGAGAGTTATCTTTGCAGTTCCTAATTTATATTTAGTTTGTTCTGAAGATTTTCAAGCCTAATATCCATAATTTATTTAATAGGTAGACCTACGATTTTGAGCTAATGAATGTAAAATAAATTTTATTTTAAAATTTATAGTGCGTAGGATTGTTCCTCTGTTGTTTCATATGTGAACCAGTTTGTTGACGATCCTAATTTACCGAATTTTCCCTAGGAGGAAAGTTCAGGGAGTGTGTTGAACAACACGACGCTCACGGTTCACTTCTTTGGAGCGAAGGGCAAGGATGTCTTGAACTACGACGACTTTCATCGGTATTTGACCTCTGCCTTTTCACTCTACATATTTTCACAGTTCTACATTAGACATTGATTTGGACCTCCGTATATCGCACTGTTTTTGGCCTGCATCTGCTTGGGGTTATTGGTAAGGATTGACCGACTTCTGCTCCATTTAGGATTGAAGCTATGATTTAGGAAAGCCCACTTGTGTTTGCCTCTGATTATGGGCTTATAGTTAAATTTGGGTGATAGGGGTGTTCTTCAGTACGTCCATGTCGTAACCCCGGGCAACGTGTTGGCCTTGCACGTGCCGGCATTGCACTACTCGCTGGCACACGCCTGCACGGCTAAATCTGAAGACAAACACGGAAGGAGAGGCTTGGTCACCCACCTTCGAGACACTGATCATTGAAACCAAATGAGCACAAAACAAAAAGCAAAGGGATGCCGGCTCGGACGTCGACCGGTCAAACAAGATCCGCGCCCACCGTCGAGGGACCGAGGCGAGGGTGAAAAGTTGGCTATCGGTGCACCAACCATGCCAGATGAAACAACAGATGGAAAAGCAGCCATGCTAACCTTTTGAGATGGGCTAAGCATAGGAACATGGAACGTACAAACTTTACACCAGATTGGAGCGCTTGAGGTGTTGCTCCACGAGCTGGAACGGTATGAGTGGG
>JAQIWG010001353.1:0-24969 GCA_034695025.1 Chamaedrilus cognettii
ACTACTATTACTACTACTATTACTACTACTATTACTACTACTATTACTACTACTATTACTACTACTATTACTACTACAGTACTACTACTGTTACTACTACTGTTACTACTACTATTACTACTACTATACGACTACTATTACTACTACTATTACTACTACTATTACTACTACTATTGCTACTACTATTACTACTACTATTACTACTACTATACTACTACTATTACTACTACTATTACTACTACTATTACTACTACTATACTACTATCACTGTGCACATCTGGTTTAGGAAGCCGTACTAGGCTTGTGTACAACCAACTCTCGTTCCTAACTCCCTACATTATTGAGTACATTGTATAATCAACCCATTTTAAACGAACAATATTTCCGCCTCCAAACTTTCATATTCTTCATTAAACTTTTTATTTGCTATAGTCAAGTTTGTCCATGGTCTATTCTTGAAACAGTGTGCGCTATAGTGCATTCTACAATCACCACATGTATAGTATAAGTGTTAACTTTACATAGGATAACGTTCATTTCACCACCGGAATCCTTCTCACATTCTTCACAAAAATTTTCCAAAAATTTTGGCCATAGGCTACCATGTACATATATTCTATAGAAAACAAATATCAAATTGCTTAGTCAAGGTAAGAAAAATCAAAAACAAATCCCAATTTGTATAGGAAGCAATCGATCCTCCAAATCATCTGGATATACATGTAGGGTATCCTAGTTTCATCACTACCTCCACCCATACAACTGTCGACTAAACTAAACTAACGACTTCTTTGTCGTCAAATCTGTTAATGTCCATGTTTTCATACATGTCTAGACGTTGGTGCCCTGATGAGGACTGTTGGAGCTGGGTTTTTACGGCCGGATACCCTTTTTGAGGCAATCGCATAAATAATTATCTGGCACGGGGTTGGCAGCTATAGAACAAAAATTGAACAAAACCGAATAAAACTGAACAAAAGACCGACCTGCAGCTTGGCGTGAGTAGGAGTAGGAAGCGAGCCAGCTCGTGTAGACATCCCCCGGTAGCGAAGCTCCCGACCCATCCAACGTCGTCTCTTGTGCCGAGTACGTCGCAGTGTTCGAAGGGTAGGACACTACGGGGATGTTTACGGGCTGCAAAAAACTATTCGGTGCGCTGTCGGATAAAGACTGCTGAGAAGATAATCCGCCTGAGGCATCGCTAAGAGCACACGGCCTTACATCAACTCTATGTTCGCTCATTGCTTGGCCCGGGACTGCGTCGACGCCTGTCGTGGCGTCGTATGGAAAGGAATTTGAAGCGACCATGTTCAAATCTTCCACACGAAATTCGTCCGTTCCGGCGTTAACAGGATTGTGCAAAGCATTTGCATCGCTATTACTTAGGCTATCTATTACAGCTTTATTTGCTGTTCGTTTGTCATTAATGCTGGGCTTAACATCCGCGACGAAGTCCGAAAAAGCGTTATCAGCGTCAACTATAACGTGCTGGGTTTTAACTGGGAGCTTCGCATATTTCTCAACCCCTTCATGGGCTCCATCGGACGTGCTCGCAGCTTCACTCCCTAAATAAAACGTCGTTACCATCGAACCAGAACCGCCTTGAGATTTGGGTTCACTCACGACTTTTTCGCTCGAATCGAGCGATGAAGTTCTAGCGTCACGGTTCAGAGCGGACGCTTGGCTGTTAGCCGACGATGTAAGGCAGAGCGCGAGGACTGCTAGCAGCGGTTGCAAGAATCTGGTGCGCATCTTGAGACGATGATCGCGATTCCAAGTTTCAACATCATTCACAAGAAATCATACGATTAGCTTAGGCTATTTGGCATTGACTATTAATTAACGTCTGCGAACATCATTCACGATGATATTTAGTGATAATTACACTATGAGCCTATATGCGTTGACTATCATTATGAAGCCTATTTAACGCCCAGGCATCTCAAATTCAACATTCAAAAAACAATTGTGCCCTAATACAGTTCTAGGTTCTGATTGGTAGGACTACAGTAGCAATATCATACTATTTCTTATTTGACGCTGAATCAATGAGCGCTCTCCTGCTCTGCGGCTCAAGATGAGCTCAAGTTGAGTGGAGCACTCAGGGTCAAGTCCACGCACACCGCAGCTTCAGCGAAAACTCAAGTCGATCGTTTCAACTGGTTCACAGAGCTAGACTAGGCCTACTGTAAAAAGTCTAGCCTAAGTTAAGCAGGCCTACATGTACGTTACACCTAAAGTACGATAAACTTATAGGTTGATGATGCCTTGAAGTAGCCTAAAAGGGTACACAATAGCTACATGAGCCGTTTTGAATAGTCCAAGGTGTTTGTCACATTTTGTGTTTGAAGGATAGGCTCGCGGCCATGTTTGAAGTTCTTTAGAACGTCTAAGTAATTTGGCCTAGAAGTAGGCCTATCGAAGATGCGAGTGCGTCTCGCCAGCCTGTTCTGAGTTGTAGCAAAGATTCTTGCACTGCATTCAAGTTTGAAGGCATTTTTGGGGACGATTAATTAGATCTATGGTTGACTTTTAATTCTGATCAACCTGGCGACAAGTTGAAAACATAATATTGTTTTGCTATCGAGGCTTGGAAAGACCTGTAGCCTATACACAGTAACTTCGGAAAAGACTCTCAATAACGAAATAATTGATTGCCGTTACTCAGTCAAATGTTTGTAAATAATTACGTTGCAGGTTATAACCAATTTTCCGCCGCTTACGCCCTCGGATCAAATCTGAGCTTACGCCCACCAGTATAAAAAAATCAACAAATTGATACTGATTCCGTTTTCCTCCAAGGTTCCGGAAGTAGCAGGGCATTAGAGCGGAAGTTGTTTTTAACCCAGTTTGGACATTTAATTTTTTACTGTGGTTAGGCATCATCATACTGCAGCCTAACCACACCACCTCCTCCAAGCAAACTCCGGATATTTACCGACCTCTGGTGCCCCCGCACGACCAAGGTTAGAATATTTTCTGCTTTTAAATTATATTCATATTTGCCCACGGAATGCCAAAGGTTTAGGAGGCTTTATTTTTCTGTGCTTTTCTGCACGGTTGAACCATGGGCCACTATATTTATGTTGACATTTTTGTATTCCCTGCTATGCTGTAGCCTAAGGGGTCGAGACAGAATGCTGTTTGGTTTTCTTTCGCGTATTTTGATGAAAGATCAATGAGGGATGAGTGCTTTTAAAGTGTTCAAGGGGGTGAGATGACCGTCTGTTCGTGAATAATAACAATCATAATTCAATTGTCTGTTGTATATATATAATTATATTGAAGACTTCAGAGACTATTTGAAGAAAAAAATTGCCCTACATTCATTTAATTGTTATGTATATGAAGATTTTTATTTCGTTTGCATTTTTTCACCATCTAGAATGTAAATCTATCATTTAAATAAATTTATGCGCAATTATCGTGAAAATGGAGAAAAACGTAGTGTATGAAACTATTTTACTATATGTCTGCGTCACCTTCACTCCGACAGACTCCTGTGACAATGAGCAACGCTGAGCGCTGCCCCGGCCTGGTTCCCTGCCCCAGCGCGCATCCCCATTGGACGGAGGTCGCGAGGGAACTGCGGTCAATCCAGACGAGTCGCTCGTCGGAGGTCTGGGTGTCGACCTTACAGCGGGTCCATCGCATCGTCAATCCTCTCCCGGATGAGTTGACGGGGACGTCAAGCGGTGCAAGGGTGAGCAGGCCTATAACATAATAGTGATGGGCATGATACCCTCTGCAAAAACTGGGGAACAAAGAATTGGCTTGCAGTCCAGAGTTTCCTCGGCGAGTCGTTAGAGGTGACTAAAGAAGGGAAAGTGGTTCTGTGCTGGCTCTCTTGCACAGATGCAGACTGTAATAGCCTTCGTTGCTACACACAGGCCTTAAACTCCAAAAACAAGATCACAAATCTCTGAAGTTTTAGAAATATAATACATACGCTTTAGGACCGGGCAGGCCATGTATCGTAATGATAGATGACCTGCTTGAGAAGGAATCGTATGCAGAGATAAAGGGAAGGTCCAAGAATCGGCTTGGGTTGATGGTTTGGACACCGAAGACCTGCCATGTGGCAGGAACTGAAGAAGAAGATCTATGATGATAATTGCCAAGTGTAGAAATTGATCGTTGGTCGCAGACGAAGGCGAGGAATCCCTTTGAGGGCCTCAAGGTGTTTCTCGACACAAGGATCGCGCTCAAGGAGAGCGACATCATCATCGGTCAGGTCCTGCCGCACGTCGTCCAGCGTGCCCTCGACATCGGCGCCCTCTGGCCCCCCGGGGGAATCCCCCTGCTCGCCCAGCAGACGGGTCGTTGACCTTTGACTTTGTTGTTTCAGCATTTGATTGGTTGTTTTGGTCAAATCAGATTGCAGGAAGTTGACGATTGAAAACTGGATTTTGAAGTTCTCCGCATTGTCTTTCTCCCTTTTTCTTTCTTTGTCGACTGTAGCTCATTAGATTAGTTTAGTCATTTTACATAATGTTCGGCCTCTGCACAGGAATTTTTCCTTTGTCTGGTAGATATTTAGAAGTTGACGCTGCCTCATGGGACAAAATGGCGAAAATTAGTAGTTCAAAATGGCGAATAATCGCGTACTCGTTTCTCTATGTTTTTGGCAAGTCGAGTCAAGTCAAGTAGTTTATACGGAAAGCAGCATGCAAAAATTAACAAAACAGCTAAAGATCTATGAATAAATTAAATACTATCTCTCGATCTACCAGAGAAGCTAAATTAGCCCATTAATGCTGGCCGCCTAATCATTTCAAATAGCTGCGTGACAAAAATATAAAATCTACTATACATTAAAAGCGTTTCAACAGCAAAGTAAATATCCGGTTTATGACTTAGGAGAGTTTGCAACCTTAGATCTCTCAGAATACACCAACTCCCTGACACACTGGCACTCCGACACCTGGCACTATGACACCTGGCACTAGGTTGTGAGTGATGTGTAGTTCTCTGTGCCGTGTGCAGATTGTAGGCTAGAGTTGCCTCGACGACTAGTCGCGTCCATCGTTGCCTGCGCGTTCCTCGGTCTGTTTCCCGAGCGACCGATTGACGGCCAATCAGCGCTCAACAATATAAACTTCACGGCGTTCTACCAGTGGCTGCTTGACAGGTCAGGCCTTGATTATGAATAACAATAATAATCATCATTTATGACGTCCATTCTTGTGCGCTACAGGCAAGCCTGTAACGCCGGGTCCATGTTAACACGGGTTAGACGTTTGTATTGGAGCTGGGTTTTTACGGCCTGATGACCTTCCTGTCGCCAACCAGAAATATAATTACCCTGGACGATGATTATCAGCCAGCGACGCTTGCGCGTTTAACAGCCTCGCTGAAGGGCCTGCAGCGCATGGTTTCATAGTTGCCGGCGCCGGGACTCGAACCCAGGTCCCCTGGAACCAAAGTCCAACGCCTTAACCACTACACCACAGCGCCTCGCTGTATTGATTAAGTAATAATAATATTTAACTGTGTTTTTTTGTCGTTTTCATGATCTAATGACCTTATCCCTTTAGTCTATGGTACATCCTTGTTCTGATACAGAGACTAAGAAGAGTCTTGTATGTCAGAATATACGTTTTTCAAAAAATGTCTTAAATATTTATACGTTATCGCTGAAATCGATTAATATGGAATGATTTTATGTACGGTAAGTTTGATTACTATGCAAATTATTAAATGTTTTGGTGTTTTGTTATTTGGCGTGCGTGTAAATGGCGATAGAATTCTGTATCGAATTGATTTTTGGGCGCTTCTGCTTTTCTTCTCTTTTCTGTATCATTGCTTTTGTTTTTCTGGTACTGGTAACTCTTTGCGCTATTTACTTTTGTTTAAGTTGTTTTGTTTTTGCATTGGCAGGGACACGCAGTGTGCCAAGCTCAGATGTCTCATCAGCTATTTCACACGCATGGCCGAGACACCGGAGGGACCCCTAGGAAATTTAACTTTTACTCGACTGGTAGCTTGTGTTTTTATTATATTTTCTTTATGACTTGGTGACTAGAACTAGCTAATTCTCTTTTACATCTACTAATCTTTGTTTTAACATGAGTATATAATGATTCTCTTGTGATTGAGACTGCTGGAGCGGGATTTTTTTGACCGAATTCCCTTCCTGACGCCAACCAGAATATTGTAATATTATATATTTTGATATTATAAATTATGTGGAACAAATTAGTGTTAAAATTAATATTATTAAACCAAATGCGCTATGCGAAATTTTTTGTACGGTTATTGATATAATATAATAAGATTTTTTGTTCTCTGTGCTGATGATGCACCATATTGTTCAAATTTTATTATTTTCTGTTGATGTTTTGACCTTGCTTTGGTCAAGGTTGTATGGGGTAATGCCGAAGAGCCCGATACATCTGATTGGCTGAAATCTGACGCGCCTCTCTGTCCACTGAGGCTCTGTGAGGATTCAGTCGAGCTAAACCATCATAAAGATATTCTTCAGGCAAGCAATTTTATTAATACATTTCAAAATTGATAGATATTGACCTAATTTTATAGGCGAATTTCCAACATTGTAGATTATAATTAGTAGAAATTTTCATCGGATTCATTGCTATATTTTTTCCCTGCTATCAACGTTCCCTCTAAGCTGCGCTACTGCGCCACAGCGCACCTCCAAACATGGCGTAGCGCTGCGCCTATAGATCGCTTGTAACGAGCAGTGCTCAAGACCACTCCATAATCATCGCTTGGCACTATAATGACCCTCGTGTGTATTGCTGCGCTGTTAAGCAACAGAAAAATAAACAAAACTTATCTATTAAAGATGCCTTGTGACATTTTTGCTGTGGATCTCAGATTGTCATGTAATATAATCCCACTGCAATAGTTTTAATTGCGATGTATAATAATGTATTCTATTATTGATTTTTCACGCAGGTTCTCATTGGCAGTCGACTCATTGGCGGAGCCGTTCTACTGGCCGGCAGGGAAAAGGTGTGTGACCTCGCTGTCGTGCGATTGGTTGTTAGTTATCAGTGTTTGTGGTGACTTTTTCTGCGTCTTTAGCATCCACGGACAGTAAGCACTAATATGACACTGTTTGACTTGAAAAACAAGCTGTCAAGCTAATTGTGTGAAAGTTGTTTGAGCTGCGTGCGAGAAATTTTAAGCACTCGTAGCTGACATAGTTGGCTTTACTTGATTGTATTAAGCAAGGATCTTCTTGTTAAACTGCCGAAGTTATGGGTCTCCAAAGTTGCATCATTTTCGATGGCACACGCTGTATACACGCATTAGACCAATATCTATTGTTTTTTTGCCTGATCTGTTCTTTTCTGCATCTGCGAAAATTGGAATTGACTATCTATTTCTCGATGCGATTGATTTTTGACATAAAGGATACGCTGAGTTTTTTTGTACGTTTGAGTTTTTTTGCATTCAGGATAGATTTTGCATTCGGGATGGAGAGTTTTGTCGTATTTATCATCTACGAGTATAATGTCCTAAGCTTCCGCGTTTGTTTTTCTGCATCCAGGATGAGCTGCGGTTCTGCGTAAGTCCAGAGTTGATCGCCGGGATGCTGTTTGTACAATCGCTGGTGGCGAACGAATGTTTGGAGGTGGGGGGCGTGCGGCGATACTCAAGAGTCACCGGCTGGGGAGCGGATTTTAAATTCGTCGGCGCAGTTGAGGTGAGATGGGTGATTTATTGACTAGGGGACTCATACATGTACATAGTTGACATTTTTTCTCAAGTTTAAAACAAATCTGATTTAATTAAATTCGTATCCATTTGTCAAGCGCAAGGACATCATCGCTAGCAAGATTTTTTTGTGATTGTGTAAAAATTTCTTAAGACTAAGATTTTCCTAAAACCGCTTCGTGAATGAGGCGGCCCTAGGCTACTGTAAAGTCAGGCTATTACTTTGTTATTAATCGATTTACAAAATGGATGTAAATGTAGAAAATTGTCCGACAGTGCCAATTCCATGAATAGCCAAGATTACGAAGCTAACATCAGCATGATAATTAAGTATGGGCAATGTCTAAATGAGTGAACTGCACTAAAATATACCAAAAATTTTAAATTAAATTAATTAAATGCTGTCATTTGTATTGAGTTTGCGCGACAAATAAATGAGAGTAGAATGTTGAAATTTAAATAAAACTGTAGGTTATTTGTGCAGGGTGATGAGACTCAGATGGATGTAGCCGTGATTGATGAGCTAGTGGGCGGAATCACGCTCACAGGTTCCGCCTCCGTCCCCCTCGAAGGCGGAGAATTGTATAGGCGGTTTTCCGACCACCGGGTTCTCGGAACGACGCTCAACCGAATTTTTTCTGCCTTCCAGGGGGGCGGTGGCCCCGACCGGTGGTTCCCCTCCGCCAATGACGAGTTGGAGGGTATGGTGAGGAAGGCGTTAGCGGGAAAAGGGGTGGCGGATGATTTTCTGGCGTCGGGGGTGGCGGGTTATCGACGTGGCGTCGTTAAACAAGGTAAGCAAATATTAAAAGAACTAAAATAAGTAAGATAATATTATTCGTGAGGTTGCATTGTGGCTTCATCGACGGTCCTGCATACACTGTTTTGTTAATTTAATATATGTTTGTTTGCGTTGTGTATTATTGTATTGCTTCTGCCGTGAGGTGAAGTAGCGTTCTATGGTAGTAAATCGAATTGGTGAATTTCTTATTGGGATTGTCTCGAATATGTTGTGGCTTTTGGTTCTGGATTAAGTATTTAGTTATTTATTATTATTATTATTTGGTTGAATATTTGGTTAAAGACCTAAAACCATTCGTTAACGAATTGGCACTTGAATTAGTCGATAATTGACGGTGTGACTGGCTACATGTTGTTTTCTTTTGTATGTAAATTGAAAGTTGTAAGTTATTTACAGTTTTATGTAGTTGCCCTGCGCGGTGATGCAAAAAAACTGTACCGTAGCCTCGCTCGTGTTTCACACACGCATTGCTCGCGCATCCTACTGAAATTCTGTCTGAATTCATTAAGAGGACACTTTGATCTGTGCGCTCGAATATTGTCCCTCATGGTATAGTGTAGTTGAACAATGAAAATTGAACTCCTTCAGTTGGGAGCTGTATGATGAAATGTCAATGTAAGGTGATGTTCTTTTATGAACTGCCGTGTAGAGTTGGCGCGCAGTTTTTGTTGATTGCTTTCGTTCGAATCCAGTAGCAGACCAACTATAGAGCCGACGAATGTTTTTCGCTCGTTTTAGTTTAACAGAACTTACAAAGGTTTTACAATGTGGCCAGAATAGAAATTGTATTATTGACTATCGCAATCATGTGATAGTAGATCTAGTCATTTAAAATGATACTTGACGTTACTTTAGTTCAGAACTACTTCGAAATTGTTAGCACAAGTGCATTAAAAAAACATAATGAAGTTGTTGGTTGGCATTCAAAAGTTCTTTTGTATTCACATTCATTGCTTCAGACATAGCATAAAAATTAAAAAAAACAAAGTTTGCACGTGAATCAACGAGGTTAAGCAATAGGGGACTGAACCCCGAAAAGGTAATATCTCTGTCTAACCCTAAATTTAACATATAGATTTTCCAAAGCTTATTGTCTATTAATAGAATTATTATTGTTTATAGTAATAGAAAACTTCAGTTGCTTATGAACTATAAATCAACTATTGTTATAATGAAATAAATTAACCTATATGGTAGTAAAGATAGCATGGAATCACATAGTCATTTAACTAAATAAATATAACCTTCCATTACTACTAATGATGTTCAGAAATTAGGATAAATATTTAGCGTCATGTCGATTGGTTTAAAGGCCATTCGATGGCTACAGGCGCAATTTTCGTCACTTGAAGAGCTTCCTGATTTTTGATCTCCCATCGATCGCGTAATAGTCGCTGGTGTACAAAATTGGTCGCACGCCCCACTTGTTCATTCTGTAGATCCCCACTTCCGTATAGATGTTTGGTTTGTAAGTCAGTCGGGTTCGAATCCCAATTTTTCTCATCGCTCGCTCTAGTTCGTAGATTTGCTTTTCGTCCGTGCAATCTCTATTGAATGTACAAATCACGTGCTCTCCTGTTCCGTCGTACTGATTAACGTTTGCGTGACGACTCGGAATTCTTCCCTCGACGATCGCCGTGGCGATTTTATTCCAAGCGAGCTCCGCTTTGAGGGCCGTGTTTGTGAATATCATCCACTTTCCTCCGAGACAGCCGTGTTGCCGCGCCAACGCCATAATTAGCGTGACAGTTATTTTCTGGCCAGATTCGCAAAGGCTGTCCCAGGATTTGAGAAGCAGATCCTCTTTGTCTTGGTCTTCATTCCCGCCTGGATGTGTTTTTTCATCCGTGTGCAATGCCGGCAAAGGGCCTTTAGATTTGACGAGTGGATACTTTTTATCGTAATCTTGACGCACCTCTGAATCCGTTTCTTCCTCTGAGTCCAATGACGGATCTGATTGACGCAGATTTGCATCTGCAACATTTGCATCTGCTATGTTTGGATCCGGACCAATGACGCGAATCCAATAACCGCCACTAGGGATCTGTACTCGTCTGCAACAGTGGAAGCAGAAGAGATTGGGCCCTCTGAAGAATTAAAGTACACGCACGTGTGTGTGTGTACTTCAAAGGCAGTTTAGTAGCTGGATTCCACGCCTAGGCAGGGCTAGGCCCCTTGTGGTCACGAACCCGCATGCCCTGTCCCCACGGGGGGCAACGGGGGCAGCGTGCGAGGCCTGCAGGGGGAGAGACAATTTACTCAGAGATTATTTGGGCCTACTTTACAAGCGCAAATATTACACAAATTATAAAGGAAAAGTTGGAATTGTTGCCTGCAATGTCCTACCGAAACACTCCCACTCTCCCTGTAAAAGCTCCTTGAACCGCCTGGCCAACACGCACACACGCGTTTTGTGACCGAATTCCCACTTACGCAGGGGTAGGGATTTTTAGTGCTCATACACGTGAACAGTTTGACACCCGCCAAGACAAAAACATTTAATGCGATTTTTCTCAAAAATTTGCACCATATGACGTCAGACGAAATATTCAAGAAAACCTTCCCCCACGATCTTTTGTGCATAAAAAAATGTCGTTTTTTTTTTTAAAGTATGAAAATTTACATCATTAATCTACGTGCAACGGTGCTGCTATCTTTAGTTGTTGGATTTATCGGTGTAGCCTGTTCTATAAAACAGCTTCCAAGGAATGCGGTACTGGAACTGTAGCTTACTCTCTGCGCTGTGTAATCAGGCGGGGAGAGTTGATTTGAAGCCAGTCGTTGAGGGGCGGTCGCGACGGGTCATTGGCGTTGTAGAAAATATCTGCCATGATGGCACTTCGCTGTAGAAAGTCTTCAACAGGCCCTGCTTAGTTAAGCCTCTTAAAATTAGGCGATGCAGAATCCTGAGCCTTCACATCTGCACGCAGGGCTGCAGTGTGTGCGGCTATTCTGTATGAGATAGGTGTCATCGTCATAGAGATCAGAAGCTTAGATCGCGCATGCACTAATAGCACAGTACCCTAGAAGGATGGATCTTTTTAGCCAAAGCGGAGGTTGATTTAAATTATGGTTAATAGTTGTAATTATGATGATTGGATGTGTGTAGGTCATGACCCTGAAACCTACCAATCAAACGTTGTTGACATAGCAACCGTTAATTTAAGATGACATTTTTTCAAGCAGCAGACTTTTTACAAGAAGGGTCAAAGTGTAAGTTTTGCTTGAGTATTTAGTACTTTAAGCTTAGGTGTCATTTCTGCTGCTAAAGGTTGCTTCCTCGTGAGGAAGCAACCTTGACCCTTGAGCACCACCGTAGGTGCTGCATTTTTCAGCCTGTAGTGATGGGGCTTGGTCATCGTTTATTATGACATGCATTATGCATGACTTTGACAAGAAAAGATCTGTGATCGCAATTTGTTAACATTACGTAAGTGAAGCAAAATAGCTAGCTGCATTTTTTGTCTTCTAATCTGTTATATCGGTGCCCACCATTGTGAGTTAACCTGGGAGTTGGTCAATGGGCCAGTTGAGAGTGACCGTTATCAATCTCCTGTGCCTAGCGTGAGGTCACACAATCCGCCGATTGAGCCAACTCGAGGTTAACTCACAAAATGGTGGGTACCGGTATTAGTGTCCATGTTTTCACATGGGTTTAGATATTTGCGCTCTGATGAGGACTGTTGGAGCTAGGTTTTTACAACCGGGATGCCGTTCTTGAGGCGCCAATCAAACAAATAATTATCTGGCACGACGTTCGCATCTGCTAGCGGCACTTGCGTTTTAACAGCCTTCTTGAAGGGGTCCTTCAAGAAGGCTGTTAAACACACCTGAAGCGAAGTTTCACCTAGCGCAGTGGAACCTTGCATGGTTGCCATGGAGATCACTCTGTTTCTTATTAAAACTTCTTTCAGAATTACATGTAGTAGTTTTCTTCTAAACTAGCTACATCGATGAGCTTGTTGCAACAATAACTTACTTTGGCATACCGATGCCTCCACTTAAATTAGCAGGATGAGAAAGCAGCATTTACTTGTGTAAATAAATGGCCTGAATTTATAGTTGCATGTAAATAAATTCCTAATTATTTGAAAAACAAATTTGTCAGAATCATTTTTTTATAGTAAATATTCATTGGTCTCACCTTGCTCGTACTATTTTGTGTCTTTTTCTTTTGATCATGCTGACACTAGAAAATCATTTGAAAACTTTGTGAAGTGACTCCAGTCTACAGGCCAGGCTCTAACTTTATACCCTACCGTAGCAAAACAAATTATCAAACAAGTGTTTGTACGAATGGCTTGTTTGGACTAATCACGTTTCCGATATTTATTTAATATTCATTTGTTTCAATCATATAGAACCAGTGCGGGATTTAGACCAAAGAAGGCCCGTGGCACAAATTTTGCGGAGGCCTCCATTTTTTCCCCAGAAATATGCCTATGCCTACAGCTGCTGCATCAGCGCTGTTTTGTGACTGCATTCTAGCCGCAGACTGTGTTACGCTTCAAATGCAGCAACGCTGTACTTTTTTTTTGGGGCTGAAGGCCACTTCTTTACGTTGCGGCCCCCTTGTTTGCGGAGGCCCGGGGCACGTGCCCCGTGTGCCCCTTACGTAAATCCGGTACTGCATAGAACTACCGGTACTGTATACTAGTAATGTGAGCCTATTAACTTAGTAGACGATAGCTATCAAGCCTTAAGCTATGATTTTGTCAATTTCTTACCTTGCGAAATTTCTGTAGATTTTTGTCAATTAAGAATTACAAATAAGAAGGCTTAGACAGCAGTTATTTGCAAATATGGAGTGCGAGCCTAATTTATACCCTGGTCTGACAATGAGCTAGGCCTGGATGTATCAGGCACAATGAGACACCTTTGTGAAACACAATACATACATTACACACACACACACTTCACTTCACTTCAACACACACTCAGATGCACTTCAATACAGTTACAGTCCTCAGTAGACCACAGTCAATCTTGGCTTATAAGATGTAATGGACACTATCTAGATAATATAATTAAAACTTGAGCTAAACAAAGGAAGCAGCCAGGCAAGCTAGTTGTGAACTAGAAAAGCCTTTCTTCCAAGCAGCTGTTCAAACATTGTGGAATGAATTGTCTGAGAGGCTGCTGAGAGCACAGTGACTGCTAATAAATGTGCATCTAAATATTTTAATTTTATATTCAAACTTTTTGATACCAGGATATGATGTCTGCTACATCTATTAGTTTAAGTACCGGTAATGAGCCTTGAACCAGCATGAGCACTGACAAAATGTATATGTCAGAGTGTCAGACGCTGATTTTGAAAAACAAGAATCGTACAGTCGAAAAGCTTGCTTTCGAAAGCAATTTATTTCTAAAAGCTTCCTGCAGTGGCAGCTCAAAAGCGAGATCGGAACTGGCTTAAAGTCGCGTTTCAAAAGCGAGATAAAATTTGAACCGGTTCGATTTAGTGCGCTAAAAGCTTGTATTTCAGACGCTAGTATTTCAAAAGCACTGTTTGGTAAACCTCGCTTTTGAAATACTCCTTTTTGAAGTACAATTATGCAAGACTTTCAAGAGCAAGTTTTGTCAACAGCATCGTCTGGCTGGCGTACAAGAAGTGCCGATAGTTACACATAGTGATCACATAGTTATTAGCTGAGAAACTACATGAAAAAGACCAAAAGAAAAGTATGTACAGCAGTGCATGTTGGTTTCAAGTTCTTTCAATATTTATACTCCGAACAGTGAACATCTTTAACTCAGTTTCATCGAATGCCTTCTGTTCTGTTTAGGAGACAGTAATCTCTCTTTTCACAGAATCAGGTTTCTTCAAAAAGTCTAGTAATTTTCGAGCTCCCATCAACCGCATAGTAATTACTGGCGTAGATAGTCGGTCGCACTCCCCACTCATTTTTAATGTAAATCCCCAGGTATGTATAAACGTCTGGTTTATAGCTCAACCGGGTTCGAATCCCTATTTTCCTCATCGCCCTCTCTAGTTCGTAAACTTGCAATTCATCTGTGTAATTTTCGTTGTACGTGCAAATCACGTGCTTCCCTGTCCCATCGTACGCACTCACTTTTGCCCCGGAACTCGGAATTCTTCCCTCGACAATAGCCGTCGCGATTTTGTTCCACGCGAGTTCCGCCTTGTAAGCTTCGTTGTTGAACACCATCCACTTGCCAGCAGTTGCATAATGTTGTCGGGCCAACGCGGTGATTTTGTGAAAGTTTATCGCCTGGCCGGAGTCACAAAGACTTTTCCAGGATTCGCGAAGTCCCGGTAGATCTTTTTCATTTTCATCCTCCTCTAAATCCTCTTTATCGTCTTCTTGATCTGGTTCTTGATCCTGTTCGTGATCCGGATCTTCGCCGGAGTCCAATGCGTCGTTGTCTGAAGACGTTTTGGTGTGATACGGGCCGAATACACGAATCCATCTATCTTCTCCGACCTCCCTGAAATGAGCATGCTTGTTTTGAGCAGTCTATTAATAGATGTTGACGTAGATATGTTTTTTTTCTTTGAGTGCATAAGGAAACACTTTTATTAGCGCTTAAATATGATTTTATAAATATGAATTTATGCATGCATGCTATTCCGAATATGGTATATAAGTTTGCAACCATGATATATATAAATATGACATGAAATATGCAATACCAGCAATCCCATCATAAGTCAGATTCAAGAGAATGCATACACGTAAGGCTCTAGTTTCCATTCTCTAGGAAATTTTTTGATGATTTGCGATGTGTTGATCTATTGATGTGTTTTAGTTGTCCGTTTGTCTGCTTAGAAATCATATATCGTCCATCGTCTTTGTTTATATTATTTATAGAAATAAAGGCTACACCACAACGAGGCGCTGTGGTCTAGTGGTTAAGACGTCGGACTTAGAGTCCAGAGGACCAGGGTTCAAGTCCCCGCGCCGGCAACTATGAAACCATGCGTTACAGGCCCTTCACCAAGGCTGTTAAACACACAAGTGCCGCTAGCCGCTAACCCCGTGCCAGATAACTATTTATTTGGTTGGCGCCAGGAAGGCATCTGGCTGTAAAAATCCAGCTCCAGCAGTCCTGATCAGGGCGGCCAAAAATGTGTAAACCTGTGTGAAAACATGGACATTAACAGACTATACGATAAAAAGGAGGTTAGTTATATTGATACTACTTTGACTCACTGTGTAGTCAGGCGTGGGGAGTTGGTTTGAAGCCATTCTTGAAAGGGCGGTCGTGAGGGATTGTTGGCGTAGAAGCTAAGGTCTTCCATGGTGTGTCTTCTTTTTCTTCTTCACGATGAAAAAAAGTTTGCAGCTGAACTGATTCTTGAACTTGCTGTATATATAGAGAAATGCTTAGTGGCGGAGCCGTCAAGGAGTAGAAGCAATGAAATCGACAAATGTTAAAATATGAATAGTGCAGATGGTTATATATATATACATGTATATTATATTTAAAGGGAGTCTCATTGTATATTAATATCTATATATAATATATAATATACCTGTTTTGTTTATGGGACATTGATGGAAGCTGTTTTATAGTTGCACACAGTTTATTTCGCTAAATAGCTCAAATTTGATGGTACCGAACCACCGGTATCATTATTTTCGATATTCTAAACAATAATTATGTCAGTTTTGCTGCTGTCGATACATAGACTATCAGCGTTGTGATAGCGTTTTATTTTTCTCTAGAATCCTGTCAAAACTAACAGTGTACGTTCAAGAATGATACAAATGAACTCTGGAATATATTAGGTGGACCTGCCTTATCTATGCTTAATAGTTCTTAAGAGCAAGCCTTAGATTTATTGGTTATGCTATGCCAAGTATGGTAGCCAAGTATTAGACCTAGCCGGTAGTATTTTCTTACTTTCTTACTCTAATAATCGAATAGAAAATCTCATTAACGCTCGACGTGGCGCTGTTGTTTTGCAGCGAGAGACATAGACTACACATACATTATCACTATGACTACAGAGGCGTACACTATGATATCTATGGGCTGTATATTATATAATATGCAGCCTACCTGTGATCAAGCGCACAGTGCACTTCACTACTAACGCCAAGCTACCTAACTAGGCCTCAGCGTGACAGCGGTGTGACATCAGATCAACTATATTAGCGTATCGCAGCGCTTTTAACAGATCGTCTGCTACTACATACCTCTGCAGGCCGGGGAACTAAGAATTGGCCTGCAGCCCATAGCTCCCCGGGCTTGTCGTTAAAGGCGACTAAAGAAAAGGGGGAGCGGTTCTGTGCCGGCTCTCTTGCACAGAACCGGATTGCATATAGCCTGTATACCCTTGTGCGCTACACACTGCCCCTAAACTACAAAAAACCAGCTGCTACTATAGTCCAGGCCAGGGAGGTAACTTACCACAATGAGTTCAGTCGTCAGTTTTGCTTCCGCTTTCATATTGGGAACAGTTTCGGTATCGGAGCAATCTGTTCTATACCTTTTGCTATCGCTGACGCGGAGTACTCATAAGCGTTGACGCTGCACATTTTTCTGCTTCTTGTCCTAAATATAGACCCAGCTTAGTCATATATGGCCGTCAGGTGCTTATATATATAACTGCGTGCTGGGTCTGTGGTATACCGGTACGCCACTAGCGCAGGTGCAGTATGATCACCGTGCAGGCCCGGGAACAAAGAATTGGCTTGCAGCCCAGAGCTCCCCGGGCGAGTCGTGAAAGGCGACTAGAGAAGGGGGAGCGGTTTTGTGGCGGCCCTCTTACACAAAACCAGACGGTAATAGTCTTTGATACACATACACCGTCCTTAAAATTAATTTCCTCCTACCCGCAGGTGCAGGTGCAGTATGGCGTTGTTTGTCGCTTGCAGCCCTTGCAATCGATGTCAGTAGACTGGTAGACTGTAATCCATTGTTCAACATTGCTTATTAATTAATACTGGTCGGGAAATATCCCTGGTATTAATCTTGGATTGATTGATTGATTTTTATTTCGGTTAAAGCAGAAAAACTGGCGATGTGGTGTTAAACAACATCCAAGCGCCTTGCAGCAAGGCTGTTAAACGCACAAGTGATGCTAGCTGATATAATCATTGGTGGGGATAATTTCTCCTTCTGGTTGGCGACTGGATTCGCGCATCCCTACATAAACACCCACATCCTATCTGTGTTGACACGAACACGGCGTTACAGGCTTGCTTATAACGCATGAAAATGGACATCAAAAATATGATTTTTGTTTGTTAAAAGTCACAAATAGGTATCTGCGAGTCATAAATAGATCAGTCAGCATTCATAGTAACCAATTGCAGACTTTGCTTCACGTGAACGGCATTTAGCTTAAACAATAGTGCGTTTTCCCTAGTCGGAGATTCGAGTTTAAAATATATTTTAGACTTTGCGACTTTGCAACTGCGACTTTACGACTATGACCTTGCTTAGCGAAGCATCCACTCCAGCCTCCTCCTCGACACGCAACGAGCCTCGACGAGTCTGTCTGGCATGGCTCTATTTTGAAGCCTTTTTCATCACTTTTCTTCACTATAATGCAGCAAAACCTATGAGGTATTAATGCGCATCTAGCTTGATAATAATAATAATAATAATAGTCGTTTCTAATTATATCGTTGTTTATGAGCGTCATTGGGGTTTGATAGCTTGCTGGATTAGAACCATAGTTGTGAAGTTCGAACTTTTAAAACTTTGTTTTTTGGGGAAAAAAAGGAACATTATCAAACTTTATTCTGGAAGATAAAGTTCGATGAAGTTCAATAAAGTTCTAAAATTTTATTAAGTTCACAGTGTATATTTTTGGTCTCAGTTTACTTATTTTTACGTCGTAAACAAATATGTTATTGCTTAATACATAATATGTTAATTTTATCTCTTAGCAAATGTATCGAACTTTTCGAACTATATTATTCATCTAACTTTTTGAACTTTATCGAACTTTAAACAAATTTCTTTGGACTTTACAACTATGGTTAGAACTTCACCCACTAGCAAATTGTGGCTTTGCCCTGATGACAGTCATAGATGCAGGGCTTGATGCCCCATTTATTCTTGCTGAAGATGCCCAAGTGTGTGTGCACCGCAGGCTTGTATCTCATATCCCCCTCAATCCCAATCCATCTCAGGGCCCTCGCGTGACCCTCCACGTTTTCCCTGTCGAAGAAATCCGGCGTACGCACACAGATGACGTGGTCCTTGGAACTTTCTTTCGCGGGATTTTCCGGAATTACTCGCTGGCTCACGTGAACGGAATCGCTCGGAATTGAACCGTCAGCCACGGCGAGCGCGATCTTGGTCCACAGTTCCGCGGCGGTGATCCTGTGACGGTGCTTGTTGGGGTGAGGATCTTTGTTGTATCTGTTATATCTCACGAAGATCATCCACATGCCGTCGATCACGTGATGCTGCTTGGCCAATCGCAGCGTGTCGGCGACTGTGATTCGTTGAGGGGAGGGGAGGGTTTGTGATTGGTTGTTAAGAAGCTGCCATGATGTGCATAGGCCTGGGATGTCTGGCTTGGGTGACGTTGTAGTTGGCGTGCGGTCGAGAGTTAGGCGGTTGAGGTAGATCCAGCGGTCCTGCCCGTTGTTTCTAAATGGGAAAATGGATATAATGAAAATGTGCAATGAAAAATGCATGTCAAAATGTACCGTAATGAACCAATTTTTAAAATGAAAATGAATATAATTATACCTAGGGATGAGTTATGAAACTTATTAGAAAGCGATGCCAAGAAGAAAAAATGCTCTTGCTTGATAAATAATGTAAATGAAACGAAATTAATATCAATTAAGGACACGTGTGTATTTTATACAGTGCTTAGTAGCGTAGGCACTATTGAGAATAGCCAACTGTGCAATTTTATTTTGAAGCATTTTATATATTTATGAAATGCACGCCAGTGCCAAATAATGATTTACTTGGTTAACGTCAGGAAGGGCATCTGGTCATAAAACTCAGCGCCAGCAGTCCACATGTAGCACATGTGAGAATGCGGACATCAGCGGAATAAAGGACAAAAAAAGATGACTGGTTAATGGTTCTAGTAATATATTACACAATTTAAAATGAAAACCGTCAGGCATATGTTTGTGCTTGGTTACATACTGCGTGATGAAGTTTGGAGAGTATTTTCTTAGCCACTGCTGTAGGCTTGTACATGCTGTGCGATCGCAGTTTCGCCTAAAATGGATGAAATGAATTTTAGTACATGTGATGTAAATGGAAAGAACGCTATTTTTCTCAATTTGAAATTCATGCAGATTAAGAATCTGCAATAAATTTTTCTGTAGCATGACCGAGCTACCGCATGTAATCATGCAATCCCAGCAGTGAGTAATTTTATTTAGAAGCATTGCAGGTGTTTATGAAATCAACACAGAGATTAATTTTGCTAGAATTGTAATTCGTTTACCATGAAACTGGTCTGTCATCATGGTAGAGTTGAATCATCGCTGCTTCAGGTGATTCTCGTGTTCGGTTGGATGACTTTGAAACATTTGCAGATAATGGCAACTCTTTATCGGTATCTTTTCTCGATACTTGTCCTCCAGCTATTTCTGATTCTTGATTTGAAGATGATTGCTGTTCGGAATCGGCGGATATTTGTGTTGATCCTGAATTAACGTGTGATTGTGTGTATCCGGTTGCCTCCAGTAACAGATTTTTAGATTTTCTCAGTGATAAATTTCTAGATAATTCCTTCACGTGATCTGCAGATAATTCAACTCCTTGCTCCCGAGATAATTCTGATACAGATAATTCTGATACTTCATCTCCAGATTTTTCCGATACATTTTCTCTTGATATTTCTGATCCTTGATCTTCAGATACTTCCAATACTTGATCTTCAGATATTTTTGATACTTCATCTCCAGTTATTTTTGATACTTCATCTCCAGATATTTTTGATACTCTGTCTTCTGATATTTCTGATTCTTTTTCTCCGGATATTTTTGATACTTGATCTTCTGATATTTTTGATACTTGATCTCCATATGATTTTGCTTCAGAACCTTCAGATAGTTCTTGTTGTTCTTTCTCTCTTGACAATTTCTGCAGATCTTTTTCTGCCTCAACATCTATTGGCTCAAACAGTCTCGACTGTACCAGCTTAATATAGACTTTATTTGATGGTATTCCTGCCGATATATCTCGTTGAATGTGTTCCGTTTCCAACCGATTCCGATCTGGATCGAAACGGTTTGGTTCCGCATCAGACTCGTTTAGTTCCTGATTCGACTGGTTCGGTTCCAGTTTCCACCGGGCTTGTGCTAGATCTGAACAGTTTGACAACGGAGATGCCTTCTTTGGTGTATCACTTTTAGAGGGTTTAATTTCTCCATTCTGTGACGGTAGTTCTGCATGATCTTTCCCTGAATTTGTCTTGAATATGCTGTCGGGTAGTGGGTCAATATGTGTGAAGATCCACTCTCGTTTTGAAGGGTTGAAGCTCAGCCAGCCTTTTTGATAATTGCTCTCCTTGGCTTCTGCCATTTGATGGCTTAAGTTTGTGGAATTCCTTCTTCGCTTTCAGGCTGATTTCGCATTCATCTGTGCTGGGTACATGTATGTAATTCTACACCAAGGTTATACATTATACCTGTAAAAAAAGGCACATTTGTTGAACTGTGTAGCTTACACAGGTTTAGGCTTTTTCTTAACCAGTCGTTCAACAATGATGCTCTAGGCTACACTGCTGTTCAAAAGATTTTTAAACTCCTCTTGTAATTTAAGTAATATTGATGGTTAATGTTTATGCTTTCTATACCCCTGCCGTATATTTTATAGTTAGCTTCGTAGTCCGTCTGCTGTAGTTGTTTCCTAATCTAGATAGAAATATTTTAAAGCAATTTATATCTTATTGCTCTGAAGGCCTAGGTTTTCTGAATGCAAAATACAAGATGAGTCGGTGCAGAATTCTGCTCTGCTGGTACTTGTCGGATATTGATCGTGCGAACCTGAGTGTTCCTTTGTTCCCACTCAACAGTGGGCGACAAAGATTTGAGCGATTACGGGACGCATCTCTTTTTGTGCACTTTTTTACCAACTCAATGAAAGGTCTTAGAGCTTCTGTACTGGAGAAGTTAGTAGAGCTGCAGAATATTCCACAAATATAATTAAATATTTGGATACGGTCAAATAAAATGGGGGCGAAGACTGATGTCCTGAAACCATTGAATACAATGAGCAATCCGATTCCCTTGGATATCGTGTCAAATGTCAAGTGCGTAATCGGATCTATCCTGCACTGGGCGTTATCTGTAATCGGAGCATTGAGCATGTGCCGCAATAATGCACCACACATGACATGAAGTCTTCTTAAAGTGGTGTTTTCCTAGCAAGGCTGTTCAATGAGCCTGTAAATCAGATCCGCTAGAATTCACATATAGTCTGTATGAAGCAGCGGATATTTAAAGGACATTTTACAATCGCATATTTCACATATTTTTCCAATTTTCTCCACAGTTTCTGCCATTTCTCAATTATTTACAGAGCTCTGCAAATTGCACTATTACTTATTATCTACTACTACTGTGCATAATATCAAGAGATAAATTTAGTAGGAGTACTACTCCAAAACGACGTTTTTCTGAAACACTACTCGGATCTTGAAATGAGTAGGAGTAGCATTACTTGTAAAAATGGACGATGGTGGAGTAGGCCTACTCTAGTCCTACTCCTTTTTGGAAAGGCATAGGAGTGCACTACTCCGGTTTTATAAGCATCAGGCATAACGCTACTCCTATTTTGCAAGGGCTAAACTGAACTCTGTGTATATCAGTTTTAGAACAGTAAAATTCAGCATCAGCTGCAGACTAAAATACGCCTTGGCATGAACTAGTTTCACACTGCACCCTTTAAATGTTTGTGTGTTTATTGTTTAATGGCACAGCACGCACCACACCGGGGCAATTTTTGTGCAAAACAAGACATAAAATATAGAAATTTCTCACATGTGCATGCTTGTAGCACATGCAATTCTTAATTCAAGTAAGTGAAAGTAGTATGAAACTATGCCAAGAAATGACAGCATTTGTCATACGTAAAAACAGTACATTAGAAAAATCATCGATAGAATTCAAAATCGAGTAAATTGTCTACAACTTTAAGAAGAAAAATTATAGTAAAACCATTCAAAAGAGCTACCATTTTGTTGACTGAGTCTGATTGATTCTAAGTTTACTTTTTGACATTTACATGTCCTTCTACTTGTACTGATAGTCTCTCTCTTCAGTTTTCTGCCAAATGGCAGGTCTTTGGTGTCCAAACCTTCCACCTTATCCGATCTTTGACCCTTCTATTCATATCCGCATACGATTCCTTCGCCAGCAGGTTGTCTATCATTCCGATACGTGGCCTTCCTGGTCCTCTCTTGCCCTCCATTCTTTCCTACTTCACCTCTCTCAACAAACTCTCCTATCATTATATGTCCAATTCGGTTTTTCTTTTTTCTGATTATCATTTCGATCATAGTCCTTGTTTTCCCCACTCTCCTCAACACCTCCTCATTTGTTATTTGTTACTCGCCAAGTTGTTGATACTTAAGACTAAATATTAACTTCTCTTTTTTTCAGCCGACTCAGTCAAAAAGTTCACCCCACCCCTCCACGTCACTCCCTCGCCCATCTCCGCCTCCCCCCACCCCCGCCCCTCAACTTCTGCCGAGGTGACCTCGCCCGGGGGGGACGATGGGGGCTCGGGGGGGACAAGGGGGGCAGCTCCCCCCATTATTCCCCACCGTCGGGGCAGGCTGTCGGGTGGCGAGCGAGTGCGAAATAGTTGGGGGGCCGGGGGGGCGGATTCCGTCGAGTCTACGTCTTCTTCGACGGCCGACGACCCCCCCGCACACCCCCCTCCGCCCTCCACCCGACGACGAAGCTCGGCCCAGAACAGGTCCTGACCAATCAGATCCTTCTATTTGCGTTCTATTTCTTATGCTAATTATTGCTGTACTAGTTGTTTAAATTTGTTTTCTTATGGGTCAATTTTCTGATTCGGGGCCTTTAGTATCGCTGATAGCGATTATTGCTATGTAATCGCACTCATGACGTATGACTGGGCTTGAGCTGCAGTAATATTTACTTCAACTTCTCTAGTGCACTCCACCCTAATGGATGATTATTTGCAAGGCTGACGAAATTAAGCACCTTTGCCAAGAGTGCCTGCAGCGTCTTGAAATCTTTGCCGCGGCGGGGTTCGAACCGACTCTCTGCCACACTCGCAATCCGAAGATAAGATAAGTCCGCGACTTAGACGACTTGGCCACAACGTTTTGCCTAATTCGTTAGCGAGCCAAATTCTTTAAATAGGCAGTAATGTTTACTGACCAATCTAATCCAATCTAATCTACACAATGCGATCTAATACCATATATGTTTTGTGGAAAAATTATGCTACAGATATTGCATCATATTATATATCCTATAATAAAGACGTTTGTCTTGCTGAAGGGCCTGTAATGGTCTGGCCAATAGCCATGGTTTAATTGTTGTTGGTGCCAGGACTCAAACCCAGGTCTCTGGGACTCGCGTTCGACGCCTTAACCGCTATACGACAGCGCCTCGCTGTTGTCTGTGTACTTTTGTATGGTACCGTACTGTAGTAAATGTAGAAAAAAGTTTTTAAAAGTGACCTGATCTCAGCATCTATTTCAGACGCACGTCCTCCCTCCAAGCCCAAATATCGACGACCTCCGACGCCGGCTTCACTCCCGACTTCTCCCTCCGGCGTCGCAGCTCCGCGATGAGCGACACGTCCGGGCGCAGCAGCAGCAGCAGCAGCGGCAGCACCGGTGCAGCAAGCTGCAGCAGCAGCAGCAGCGGGGGCGGGGGAGGGGGTGGTGGAGCAATCGGGGGGGCGATTAGGGGCCACGCACCCCCCTCGACGGAAATCAGCACGGAATTGTTTGACAGTTTCCAGAGTTTTTCTGTAATAGAAGAGGAGGAGGGTCCTGTAGGAGTGGCTCCTATTGACGCAAACAAAAGCGGAATGTTTGAAGACGTGGATGAAACCGTGGAAGAAGGAAGTGGAAAGGCGGCGCGGATGATAGAAATGGGGGAGATGACCGGGCTGAATGCAGCCATCGAGGCCGGGATTTCCGCCGCATGCGATGCGCTACTCGGATTGGGAAATTCCGGAGCGGAAGGGGTTAGTTTGGATGCTGGAAATTTTGGTATTGGCGAAAATGTATCAGCGAGCGAGACGGGTGACAGACATCAGATGGACACTAGGGAATCAAGGGGGACGATTGTTGTAAAGGGTGGGACTTATAGCCCCGGGGGCTATTCTCCTGCCTTGGGGTGGATTTTTACAGGGGGTGAGGGCAAATCCAACACTGCCCCGGGTGGATGCAGATTCTCGGTGGTGTCCACAAAGAGTGTATTCACTGGTCGTGAAATTTCTTCCTCTCCTTTGCAAGTCGCCGAATCGGCATTGACTGGTCGTGGAGTTTCCTCCGCCGCGCAAGTTGCCGAATCTGCAGAGTGTTT